>PVLA01006724.1:33529-94207 GCA_004027455.1 Hydrochoerus hydrochaeris | reverse complement strand
ATGGAGTAAATGTGGGCTCTGTCCCTCAAGGGGCTCCCTGCTGAAGCCCAGGTAGTTGTGATGTACTGTGACAGTGGAGTTTATTACGGGGTAAAACTTTGGTTGAGGGAGGTTAGGTGTCTTTTTCAGAAGTGACTTGGAGCCTGGTGTGGTGGCCAATGTTTATAATCCCACCCAGCCCTTGGGAGGCTGGGGCAGGAGCACTGCCTCAAATTTCTGGCCAGCCTGGGCTACACAGTGAGTTCAAGGCCAGCTTGAACTACATAGCGAGACCCTGTCCCAAAGGAAAAAAAAAAAAAAAAGTGACATTTGATTGCAAAGGTAGCAGTCTCTGAGATTCAGGGATTCACTGTGAAGCACGCACTGTTTAATCCCACCAGTTGTCCTGGATGGTTATCGGCAGGTTCCATGTCACAGACCTTGCACCTGAGGTCACAGATGGCCACATGGCAGGATCTAGGTCTGTGGGACCCACTCATCCACCCATCCATCCACTCCCCAAGTCTGTCCAAGTCTTAATGGCTCTTTGCTCTGTTCCGTGCTCCACCGAGGCAGGTCCAGAAGACTGAGGAGGAGCTGCCCAGATGGGGCATCCAGGGAGAGGGTGCCGCTCGGACAGTGGTGTCCAGGCATAAGAGTGCTTATGTTCAAAAGGGGGCAAGTGGACAGGGCTCCGGGCCACACACACTTCACTCTTTAGTTCCACCTGTGCAGACTAGTTGTGTAACTAAGTGAGTCAGATCTCTGAGTTCCACTTCATCTGTAAAAGAGAGACATAGTTTTCCTTCCAGGGGCTGTTGGGAAGATTGAGTTCACATGGGCAAAGGGGCTCTGCATATGGCAGAACTTCAAGAAATGTAAATTGAAGCCAGACATGGTGGTGTGTTCCTGTAATGGTAGCATTCTGGGAGGCTGAGGCAGGAGGATCACGAATTTGAGCCCAATCTGGGCCATTTAGGAATGGCCCGACTCACTAATAAAAAGATCTGAGGAGGTAGCTTAGTGTGGAAAGCTAAGTTCAATCTCTGGTACTATGAGAGGAGAAACGGTGGAGTGAAGTGAATGGAGGAAACTGATTCAGAATGGCATCATCAAATTCAAGCGTCCCTCCAGTGACTCCTGCATGGAGGGCACTGTTCTCACTGGGGCCAGGAATGCAAGGAGGTGTCAGGTTCATCTCCTGCCCTCCGGGGGCGCTTTATAGTCTGTGAGACAGTTCAGAGGCTCAGGAAAAGGAGAGAGTTCAGGCGGCTGAGCCAGGGTCCTGGTGGGGCTGGTGAGGGGCTGACCTTGGGGGTTTCATGACTAGGCTGCAGAGAATGAGTGTGGGGTTCTAGGCCTGGGTGGAGGCTGTTGTCTGTGTCCCAGGGAAGTGAAATGCAGAGGAAGAGAGGCACGGGATCCAGACGGGCTGGAACTCCAGCTCCAACTTTCCTGAGCAAGTGGGCTCCCCCGTGAACCCAGGACAGTAGCTGTGCCCACCTCGCAGTGAGGAATGCACCCTAAGCGCTCTGTGTAGGTGAGTGCTTAGAAGTGGGCCTGGCACCTAGTAAGTGCTTCATAAAATCTGACTACAGTAATCATTTCCAACACCTGGCTTTTGGCCAGAGGCAGTGAGATCAAAGGCAGGGTGGGTGAAACAAAGGCTTCAACGTTCATCTTGGTCATCTTCCTGTGCCCAACAGCCAGCTAAGTCCTAGCAAACCTGGGCATCTAGATGGATAGACAAGGGAGCTACATACACACACACACACACACACACACACACACACACACACACGCTCAAGTTTTACCTGCCTGTACCGGAAGCCTTGCCTGTTGCAGTGGTACTTAGGCCCTAAGGGCTCTTTGGGGCCTTTATGGGGTAATTCCATCTCCATTAGAGCTGATTATGTCACAATAAATACCACCTCTCGGTGCTGCTTTATAAGACTCACTGGTGAACTTTCCTCCTCAGCATGCAGCCACCCATAGCCCAAGACTCTGGGTTGGGAAAAGAAGAGGAAGGGCGTGCCACCAGGTAGGTGACTAAAGGCCAGAGAGCTTTCCCCACCCCATACCCTCCTGCCACCTCATATACCATCCGGCCCCACAGGCAGCTCTGTACTCAGCCTCTGGCACACAACCCACAGCCACAGGGCGGACTGCACCCCGGCATATGTGTGCGGGCTCACCCTTTGGGGGCTCTGCATGGAAATCCACACGTGTTACAGAAAGGACCCACTGAGACCTCACGTCGAGACTTCAGTGCTACACAACTTGCCAGCACCTTTGTTCACTCATTCAGCAAGGGTTTACCTACTATGTGTCAAGCACCGGTTTCTACAGACAAATCCAATGCACGCCAGCTGCAAATAGCATGTGACATGCGCCCACAGACAGAAGACTCACATAGCACAGTCTCCCTAGCCCTGTGTGGAACCTTTACCAATTCCATGTATTACACACATGCATGCACTCGTCTCCACACACACTCACGTGCCTGTCCACAGAGCCCTGGGCATACCATGTGGCCCGCCCTCACCAGATGTGACTTCCGCTCGCTGAACCGCATGTAATGCTAATAACAGCTGAGATTTAACTGGTGCTTGCTGCCGTCCCAGCGTATGTGGTTACATGCATGACCTTAGCTGATCTTCACAGAAACTCTCCCGAGTAAGGTTTTAGTCTTCCTGACGAGCAAATGGAGGTTCAGGGATGTGAACAACTGGCTCATTTTAAAAACTCACTGGCTGACTCCACAGCCTGCATTCTGAACCGTGAGCACACACTCACACGGGACTGCAGCGTACACCAATCCACTCACCTGCACACCCACACCCAAACACATTTTACACTCACACACCTTCTCACAAGCACATGGGCACACCCATGCTGATGTCCACACACACCCTGATACTTTCCTCTACATACACACCGGCTCTCACAGACTCCTGCTTGGTGCACACAGCCTCAGAGGAGCAAGGCCCCCTCCCACAACCTGATCAAGGCTTTCATTAACCCCAACACCTGTAATTAACCCTGCTCTCCCCATGCAGGGGAAATGTCTGGACCCGCTTTGTCCACATGTGGCAGGGAGGGCCTGGGTGCCTGAGGAGCCCAGCCTGGCTGCTGGGTGAGAGGTCCAGGGGAGTCAGCTGAGGAAAGGATGGGGTCAGAGAGAAGGAAGTGGGCAGAAGGAGGCCCCGGAAAACCAGGCTGGCTACAGCTGTTCCTTCCGCACTGACCAAATGGTGATTGGGCAACAGACAGTAGTGGGTGGCCTGGCAGGTGGCTGACAGGACGTTTCCCGTTTGTTTCACTAACACCAGCCACTTCCGTCACAAGGAAAGATGACTTCACTCCTGAGGAACTTGGGGAGAGGCTCTGTGGAGGGACAGTGGGAGCAGGTATCCTCCAGTGTTAGAATACACCAGCTCGTCCAGCACTGGGGTACGGGTGCTCGACCTTCCCTGGTACAAGCAACCAGAAGGCAAACCAGAGACCACCAGAATTCAAATCCTGCCTGGACAGCCTTTGCACATGTGGTATAAACGCATGGCGCCTCGATTTCCTCTTCTGTAAAGTGGGGACGGCACCTGCCTCCCAGAGGAGAGTAAAATGAGGTAGCCTATGGCTCATGCCTTCTGGGGGCGGCTGCTCTACATCTCTGTTGGCTTGAGGCTTCTGAACAGAGATCTTTTCCTTGCCCTTCAATGGTCTGGTGGGCTTGGGGCACCTTCAGGGATCGCAGGAGAGGGAAGAGATCTTGTTTACTTCAGAGGTCTTCTCCCAGGCCTGCTGCTAAGGCGGCAGCTGGTTCTTGGACTTCCAACCTGTTTGTGCCAGGCTTGAGGCCAGCGTGGAATTCAGCCTCCCAGGGCAAAGCGCTAAGCGCGCAACCGTGCCGCGTTTGGGCTGTGGATTCCTGGACACCAGCGTTTGGGGCGCACTGGCACTTTAAGACCCGCAAACTCGGGGAGGGCGGGCCTGGGGGTGGCCACGGTTCCAGAGGGTCTTTTGGCCCTCCCCAAATCCCTCCGGATTTCCCCTCCCTCGCTCCGCCAGTTCCCTTTAAAGACATTCCTGAAGGCGTGGCCTGTGTGACGTCAGCGCGGGGCATGAATGAACGGGAGCGTGTTCTCACCCAACTTCCATTAAGGACGCGGGCAGGAGAGATAGAAGTTGCGCGCGGGCGGGCGGGAGCGGGGCACCGAGGCCGGCGGGCGTGCGGGCGGGCGCCGGGCACCTGGGACTGGGCGGGGAGCAGGGTCGCGGCGGCATGGAGTACCGGGCAGTCCTCGCCTGCCTGGCCCTGCTGTGGGGCTGCGCGATGGTGGCGGCCGCGGAGTCGCCGGGCAAGGAAGGTGAGTGTGTGAGCGGCTGCGGACCTGCGAGGCCCGGGCACCAGGGAACCCGGGACCCCCGGACTCCGCGCCTCCAGGAGCCGGGCGCGCCGTGTGGAGCGCAGCTCTGGAAACCGACTCGGTGCCGCGCAATCTGGGCGCCCTGCGGTCACGAGCGCGAGCGGACTCCTGTAGGACTCGCGCCGGGCTCCCAGGGGCCACGGGGACGGGGGGTTCGGCCCCGGCGTTGCGCAGGGCTGGAGGCCACAGCCCAGAGGAGCGGCTTCAGGAACGCGTCTCGGCGAGGGGCGCGGCGTCCCCTAGAGGAAGGGGCGTCCTAGGAGAGGGGGTCGGGGATCAGCTTCTCTCACTTGCTCTGATTTAGCGGAGAACGCATTTCTGTGGAGGCCCCGCTTTTTGGGGAGTGGGCTCCTCTGAAAGCGGGGAGTCCCCAGCCGAAGCTCTTGCCCCCTCAGGTTTCTCCAGACCCCCTTTTGCCTCCAGGCTCGGAGGTGGGCACGGGAGAGGTTGGGGCCAATCCTTGCCACGCGCGTCTTTCCCTCCTTCCCAGGCTGCCCTCCCGGACTCGGGTACAAGCTAGGGGCCGTGAGGGAGGACAGGAAGTCCCCAAGTCAGGCTTTCTGAGCAAGGGGTGACTCAGGATGAGGAAATGCGCGGCAGGTGGGGGCGCGGTCCAGCGAGGTGTGGAGCCGTCACCCGAGGGCCACCAAGGAGCCAGGGCACCTGGGGGTGGGGGACTGAATCACCCACCCCGCCCCAGCCTTCCTGGAGCGGCGCTGCCTGAGGAGACGCAGCAGACTTGGCCATGGCAGGGCTGCATGCGGATGGGGGTGTTTTCCCCGGGCCAGTGGGGTGGAGAAGATGGGGGGCCCCTTTCCCCGGTGCGGGGCGAAGCACCTCCCTGCCCACCATCAGCCGGCTTCAGGTTCCCGGAGCAGGGAATTCTCCCTGCTGGCCTCCGCGCCGTGCTGCTCTCCCGGGCTCCGCCAGGGGGAGGCGGAGGAACCCTGGGGCCTGCCAGAGAAGTTTCCGTGAGCCTTGACTTTTTCTGCATGGGTTTGGAGGTTTCCTGTGAGGCCAGTGAGTGAGGTGGAGGTTGAGGCAGCAGAAGAGTTGCCTGGCAGCAATGTCTGCAACCTCCCCCCACCTTTCCGTCCTCCCCCTTCCTGGGGGCCTGTGGCTGGAGAGAGGGGAAGAGACAGCTGGAATCACTACAGGCCTTTCTCCTGGGCTGCCAGGGGTGGGGGATTAGGCGGCTACTTTGCCGCTGGGCCCCGGGCTCCAGCCTCCAGCCCTTAGCTGGTAGCTGCCTCATCCCATACCTTACCGTGAGGTGCCACAAGGACCCCCAGCCTCTGTGGCTGCCTAATTCTCCCCAGCCCCCAAGCAGTGCAGGAGGAAGGGGTGCAGATTGTACTGGGCAAGGGACTCTTTGCTTAGGCTCCCAGAGACCCTTGCCCAGGGGCTTGCTAGGATGCTGTGCCAGAGTCTGGGCTCATCTGGCAGCTGCTGATTTCAGTTCTCTGGGATTCAGCCTTGGTGTCCAATGGCGGCGGGGGCTGGGGGGGTACACGTGACCTTCCCTCTCCACCTCACACCCTGGCTGCTCTCACTTCTCTTTCTTGTCCTACTTTCGCATCTGGAAACTGGTGGAGCCGATCAGTTCCTGTTACCATTTGCCCTTTTTTTACAGATGGGGAAACTGGGGGAGACCTGACCCTTGTCAGCCAGGGGCCTCTGCATGCAGTAGGAGACCAGAGAACCTGGCCTCTTGGGCTGCCGCAGTCAAGGGCCCCTTACCTTGGTTTCATGGTGGCTTTTACTGGGAAGCAATGTAGCCAGACCTCGGATGGAGCCCGTGGCCAGACAGGGGCTGAGGAAGGCCCAAGAGGCCTGGGCTCTTGATTCTGCAAGGGCCAGGCCTGCCTTCTGGACTTCTTCCCTGCTTTCCTTCCAGAACCCCCCACTTCCCCCATTCTCAGTGTGAGCTGGTCTGGGGTGAAGGGGGTTGGGAGCAGGCAGGTGGCAGTGAGGGATGGGGGATGCACTGCTGTGGTGAAGCAGTATGGCTCACAAGGGTGACATTTACAGTGGGACAGAGGAAGATTTCTCCTGACAGAGGAAGGCAAGGGGAATCTCCCCACTGTGCCACCCTCTCTGGGAAGCCAGTGGGGGACTGAGGAGCCCCAGGGCTCCCCACTTCAGGGAAGCTGGCGCCACTGATCCTGGAGGAGCCTCGTGCTCCAGAGGTTCAGCCGGGGCAGAGGGACTGGGCTGAGCCCCCTGTTCCTGCTGGCTGGTTGCAGGGAATTTCCCGGGGTGGGGGCTGTGGCTGGAAGCCCCTGGGGAGCCTCCTTCCTATGTGAGACTTCTTTCTTCTCAGATGGAGTCCTGTGATACCTCTGAGCTGCCCTAGCTGCAGGGTGGAGGGACTTGCTGTGCCAGGCTAACCCTTCAGAGCCCGGAAGCCCAGAGGGACACAGGCTGCAGCCTCCTGCTGGGTGTGTGTGTGTGTGTGTGTCGTGAGGAGTACACACTTACCATGAGGAGTAGACACTTACTGTTGTCTTCCTTCCCATGTAGCTGGAACATTCCACTTGCTGGTGAGGTTACAAGGTTTTCCAAGCCATGGCCCTGGGCAAGTCTGAACAAATCCCTGCCCCTACCCACCCCACCAGCCACTATCCCCTGTCCCCACAGCCTAGGTGGGGGGCCTTGTGCCACATCAGATTTCCTCCTTCCTGTCTGGCTGTGGACCTTTCCTAGAGAGTTTTGGCTGAGATCGGCAGCTGGGGTGGTAGAGCCTCACGCCAGGCCCTCGCCAGGCAGGAGGCTGTTAACCCCGGGACAGGGCTTTTCACTTTATTATTATTTTTTTTTATGGCTTGAACCCGGGACTCCACACGTGCTAAGCACAATACCATTAAGCTGTGTGCCCTGCTCTAGAAAGTGCCTTTTTTTAAATACTGGGGTTCAGACTCAGGGGAGCTCTACCACTGAGCCCTTTTATGACATATTTTATGCCGAGACAACATCCTGCTCTGTTGCCCCAGCTCCAACTTGTTAACCATCCTGCCTCAGCTTCCTGAAGTGGTAGAGTCACACCACCTCTCGAGGCCTGGAGATCTTTTTAAGACTGTCTATCCTCAGAGCCTCCGGTCCCTCGCCCTACATTCTGCATTTCCAAACCAGTCGCCCCTGTTCCCAGCCTGCCTCGGTTGCCCTGCAGACCACTTCCCCCGGCACTGGCCTGGGAGAGACAACTCCTTGTGGCCGAACCCTCAGACTGCAGGACGCCAGGAAAGGGATGGCTTGGATTCGTTCCGCCCACCCGATGGCTTTACCTTCTGCGTGCTCGATAGATCCAGGCTGGATGTACTTTAGACTCTAAGCCCCATAGATTCTAAGCCTCAGTTTCCCCGCTGTCCTTGCCTCCCATGCAGGTGGCACTTAGTGATCCCCACCTGGGTATTCTTTAGAAGTGGAGATGGGACAGTGTCTCGGGCTTGGCTACAGCTGCTGAGCCTGGCAGAGAAACCAGGGTGGCCATAGGTGGCACCTGGCAGACCCAGCTAGGGAAGCCCCTAGCATCAGTTCCTTTTGCCCGGCTCCAGATGCCTCTTGGGGGACTGTGTGGTCCTGCACTTGATCCCTCTGGGCCAGGAAAGGCCCCTAAAAGGGTTTTCATGTCTGGTCCCCCAAGCGCTTCTGGCTGGAGCAGTGGGAGTGACTTTCCCAGGGAGGGGACCTGGCCTATTGTGTACTTTTGGGCCCCTCATAGGGGCCCCAATGGGCCCAGAACTTTACCCACCTGTGCTGTGGCTTTGTGGCGGGAATATGGGCTCCAGCCACTCCCCCAACTGTTCCCATCTGTTAACAGTGCTCTCTTCCGAGCTCCAGGAGACACACGTACGCAAACGTGTGTGTGTGTGTGTGTGTGTGTGTGTGTGTGTATGTGTGTGTGTGTTTGAAGTGCCACGAGGGCCCTTGTCCAAGGAAGCAGTGGGGTGCGAGGTGTCACTTAATACCCCAGCTCTCTGCACAGCTGCCCTTTTCCCACTGAGCTGAGTCCCTGTCCTGCTTGGCCCCTCTGGAAACTACAAAAGGGGGCCGTGTGGGCCGCCAGATAGGAGACCCCATGCTGACCCCAACCTGCTGCGTGGCTGAGTTCTCTCCTTTCTCAGTTCAAGGCCATCAGACTTGAGGGTGTGTGTGTCACCTTTCCGGCCATGGTCTTTGCCACACTCACTGTCCCCTCTTGTTTCTCCTGCAGTCGTCCTGTTGGACCTTGCGGAAGCCAAAGGGGAGCTCGGCTGGCTCACGTATCCCTATGGCAAAGGGGTAAGATGGCCTTGGGGGCTGGGAAGGGGTGTGGGATGGGACCCAGGGAGGTGGGGCCTGACTTAGACCCTGCAGTGTGGCCAGGCTTCAAGGTCAGGTCCTACTAGAGAGGCCTGAGGCTGAGGCTCAGAGGGCTGGAGCGGGGTGCTTGGTAGAGATAAAAAGCAGTGACTTTGGCTCCACAGCATGCCAGAGGCCAAGTTTCTCCCTTCTCCTTCCAGGCCCCCCTCCCTGTCCCCCAGCTGTTGCTCCCCCTTCCTGCCAGGGCTGCCAGCTTGGCAAGCTCTTCCTTGTCATGGTACTTGGCAGTAACCAGAGGCTGGGGTCCCTTCCCTGGCTTTGCTTGCCACTGCTCTGTGATCTTTGGGGGAGATACTGCTGCCATCCCTGCCTCAGTTTCCCTCACTGTGCGAAGGGTCCTTACTGAGTTTGTCCTGTGGCCCTGAGCCCGGGAAAGGGGCATCTCCAAGGTGTTCTTTGGGACAGTGATCAGATCTGCATGATTTCAGGGCCTGGCCCTGGTCATCATGGCCTGGAGTGTAGCTCTGAGCAGATTTTTTTGGATCCTGTAACTGCTGCCAAGCAGGTCACCTAATCCAACCCAGTTATTTCCAGAGTAGGAAACTGAGCCCAAGGGCGCTCAAGCTGTGCTGGTCTGGCGTCTTCTCTGGTCCCCTCTGCTATCATTCATTCAGTCACTCACCCATTCAGTTGTTTGACCAAGACTTCCAGAGCATGGCTGTGTGCCAGGAGGGGTCTGCAGGTTCCCGAAAGCTCAGAACCTAGCCCGGAACCAGGGTAGGCGGTGCTTTCTGCCAGGTTTTGTGATCAAGAGGACATAGAGACTGGGGTGTGATGCAGCAGGGGACAGTGGCCCAGCCTTCCTGAATGTGTGTAGAAGGTTCCCCCAAAGCTGCTGTTGTTTTGACTTAATTAACCCCTTCCCTGCCACTCACATGTGCTGACCCAGGGCATCCAGCGACAAGGAAAGATGATAGCATTGCAGTGCCAGCTGCTTGCATGATTGTCTGCTCGTGTCAAGCTCTGTGCTTGACATTCTGTAGACACTGTGTCATTTATCCTCATAGCAATCATGGAAGGTAGGGGCTCTTGTCCCCATTGTGCAGATGGGGACGTTGAGGTTCAGACTGCTTAAGTGCCCTGCTGGAGGTCACCCAGAACCCCAGGCTCTACCCCAGCCTAGTGTACAGATTTAACATCCAAGTATGAGGGCCACAAAGACCAAGGCTCAGGCCCTGGCACAACTACTGTGATCGTCTCTCTCCAGGCCTCAGTTTCCTTCCTTGTCAAATGGGAAGAATAAGAACTGAGAAACATCTTCCTGGTGCCCCCTCCTGTCACCAGGGCCTCAGTGTCCCCCAAATACCTACTCGTACTAACCTGTCAACCCTGCACAGTGGGACCTGGCACAGAACATCATGGACGACATGCCCATCTATATGTACACGGTGTGCAACGTGGTGACTGGTGACCAGGACAACTGGCTGCGTACCAACTGGGTGTACCGTGGCGAGGCTGAGCGTATTTTCATTGAGCTCAAGTTTACCGTGCGGGATTGCAACAGCTTCCCCGGTGGCGCCAGCTCGTGCAAAGAGACCTTCAACCTCTACTACTTCGAGTCGGACGTGGACTACGGCACCAACTTCCAAAAGCGCCATTTCACCAAGATCGACACCATCGCGCCTGACGAGATCACCCTCACCAGTGACTTCGAGGCTCGCCAGGTGAAGCTGAACGTGGAGGAGCGCACTGTGGGGCCGCTCACGCGCAAGGGCTTCTACCTGGCCTTCCAGGACATCGGGGCCTGCGTGGCGCTGCTCTCGGTCCGCGTCTACTACAAGAAGTGCCCGGAGATGGTGCAAGGGCTGGCGCGCTTCCCCGAGACCATCGCGGGCTCCGACGCACCGTCCCTGGCCACGGTGGCTGGCACCTGTGTGGAGCACGCTGTGGTGCTGCCTGGGGGAGAAGAGCCCCGCATGCACTGCACAGTGGACGGCGAGTGGCTGGTGCCCATTGGACAGTGCCTGTGCGAAGAAGGCTATGAGAAGGTGGAGGACACCTGCCGGGGTGAGTGCTGACTGTCCCCGGCGGGAGGGAGTGACCCCGGGCTCCTGGGCCTTTGCCGACATCCGTCTCCTTAGCGTGACTTGGATTCCTTCAGTCTCCGAGAGTGGCTGAATTGGAAGTGGCTTAGTATGGAGATTCTAGGAAAAGCAATGCCTGGGTTTCAACCCCACTCTTGCTTTGCATGATGTGTGACTTTTAGCCACTTCCTTAACCTCTGTGTGTTTGGGTTTCACCTTCCGTAAAGTGGGGGTGATCATAGTATCTGCCTCGTAGGGAGGTCGTGGTAATGCAATGACTTAATACTCATAAAGAGCTTAGATCAGTGCCTGACACATGCATACTTGAAGTGTAGATGTGAATTTTGATTCAGCCCACGAGTAGTTTCTGCCTGAGTATCTGCTCGGCGCCAATAGATTCTCCTTCCATTTCTGTCGTTTACGTGCTCTGTGATCTTAGGGAAGTCACTGGGCCTCAGACTTTTTGATAAACCAGGGTGATTGAATTGGACCCGGGGTTTGCACAGGAGAATCCACATGAGAATCCCCAGGAAGCCTTGGAAACAGGCCTGCATTTGAGGGGGTGGTGGCTCTGTCTTCCCTGAGGCTACAGACCTGGATTCTCCATCGAGGCTTTTATTGGTGGTAAACTAAGCCTCAGGAACGGGGGCCAATGAAGTCAGCCTCTCTGGGAATGTGGCCTGGGCACCAGTGAGCTCACACGGAGGACACTGGGGTTAGGCGCAGCCAGGGCCTGTGACAGTGGAAGTCTGCAGTGCCAGAAGATGACTCTTCCGGAGAGGGCTAGGGCTGGGGCAGGGCACGCAAGGAATGCGGGCTGACCTTCAGAGGGCTGACCTTCAGAGAGTGGTCCCCTTGCTGCTTGTTCTCTGGGCGCGATAAGCAGACTGTTGGGGGGTGGAGGGCTGGTCCTGCAGGTGCAGACACCTGCTGAGTGACGTTGGGTAAATCCTCCTGTCTCTGGGCCTGGTGTCCTGTGAGTGAAATGAAAGTTCACTGTCACCTGCAGATGTCACACATGCTTTTTAACTGTGTTTCTGGCACCCCATGAAGGGGACTGAATGTTAGAGGAGACCCACACCCCTTTTTTTGGTACCAGGAATCAAACTCACAACCTCATGT
Organism: Hydrochoerus hydrochaeris; assembly: GCA_004027455.1. Classification (NCBI taxonomy): domain Eukaryota; kingdom Metazoa; phylum Chordata; class Mammalia; order Rodentia; family Hydrochaeridae; genus Hydrochoerus; species Hydrochoerus hydrochaeris. The sequence goes on along the minus strand of PVLA01006724.1, from coordinate 82,293 downwards.
TTGCCAGGTAGGGTTTAGACACTGAGCCAAACCCCTGCCCCCACAGCCCTCTCCGATGGGCAGATCCTGAGGACTGGGCTTAACACTTCCAAGCACCTGGGGGGAGAAGCTCCAGAGCCTCTTTCCGGCCCCTCCCAGCCCCTCTGCTGAGTGAGGCCCCTTCCCTGGGCCACTGCTGCTTAGGTGACCTCGGATACACACTCCCGGCCTCAGACAGTGACCAGAGGCCCTCCGGTGGGGGACCCACTGGGGGGCAGGCTCCTCCCACATGACATCCTCCAGCAAGAATGTCGGGGTGGGAGTTAGGGGCAGCTGAAAACTTTCCACAGCCTGGCGAGTCAGGCCCCCACAGAGATAAGAAAGGGGGGCTCTCCAGGCAGTGGGGAGCTCCCCTCCTCTGGGGCTGGGGGTCTGGGTCCTGGCAGGCTTTGTTTACAAAAGCTGAGCGGGCCTCCCTTAGGAGGACCAGTTCCCCCAGAGGGGGCTCTGACTCAGCTGCCAGGACCCCGTCAGTGGGTCAGTGGTCGGCACCTGTTGTCCTGGTTTGAGGATCCTTGTGAAAACGCCTGGTTCCACTCTTCCCAGCAGCCCCCACTGACTGGGGTTCTTGTGACAGACTAGGGCTTTCCCCAGGGCTCTGTCTGGCTGCTCTGCTGAGTATGCCCTGTCTTTCTGGAAGGCATGGGCTGTGGTTAGTGCCTTTGAACAGACAGAGAAACTGAGGCTCAGAGAGGCAAAGAGACTCACCTGAAGCCTCACGGCTGGAAGGTGACTACAGTGGGATTAGAATTCAAATAGCAGGGGGTGGGCTGCAGGATGGGGCAGGAAATGGGGTGGGAAATTGTGAGTTCCTTTGGAATCCCTGACTCAGGTCCTGGCCCTGAGCCCAGCACTCTGCGCAGCCCCAGGATGGCAGGTCACGGGATGGGGGGTCATGGTGCAGGGGCTGGGGGCTCTGGGAGAGGAAGGAGTGGCTGGAGGCTACTGCTGGCCTCCCTGCTTCCCTTGCTAGGCCATCAGCCAGATTTCCCTGTTGTGCTACCCTGAGCCCACCAAGCCCACTCTGTCTGGCTCCCCTTGGGGCGCTCGCCCCAGGGAGCCTGGGGGGCTCAGGAAAGGGTTAAATGGCATCTCAGGTGCTGTGCACAGATAGGTGGGCACACTGCCCAGCAGAGCTCCCCTGAGCTATGTCAAGAATGAGCCCATTTCCCTCCATCCCCCCGCCTGGTCCCCAGCCCTGCCCAGGGGACAGCGGAGTCACTCAGGCTGACCAACATCCCCTGGGGCTGCTTTGTCTCTGCTTCCTGTGCTGGCATTTTTAGCTGAGCCAGTGGGGCCCTGGCTGGCGCCTCAGCCCAGGGAGACCACAGCCAGGTAAGCAGGCGGCCTGCGGCCTTGGTCTGAGCCACAGCCCGGCAGCTGGGAGCCAGCCCCTTGGGGATGTCCCCTTGTCTCCAGTTTCTCTCCCCAGGTCCCAGGAGCACCCTGGTCCAAGCACCATGCTAAACATTCACAGGCAAGATTTCCTTCAAGTCTTCAAAGCAGCCCAGAGAGCAGCACTTTTCCCCAATCCACAGATGAGAAAAACGGAGGTCCGGGGAAGCTATAGTGACCAAAAGAAATTGGGCTCAGCCCAAGGAGTATCCCCAGTCACCCCTGGCATGGGTCCTTTTACCCACAAGTGTTGTGACTTTGGGAAGACCCCTGTAGGACCCCATCTTTCCATCTGTAGAAAGGGTAGTGGGTTGGACTGGTGCCCCCGAAGCACGTAGCCTCCCCGGGGGTCAGAGCCCGGCTCTGGTGGCTTTCTGCTCTGATGCATCTGAGCTGTGACCGTGTGACCCACCATGTGTGGTGAGGAAAGGGTTCCAGCACCGGCTTCCTGAGTGACCCAGGCCTGGCCCAGCGCTGAAGCTGAAGGGGAGGCCTCCCTGGGCAGGGGATGGCTCTGGTCTCCATGGTCACAACCAGGGCCAGGCTGATCTTTGGGCTGGGGTCTCTGTGAGTTGATAATCAGGGCTCTCTGGGCTGTCCCTTCCTTGAGGAGTGTTGCTGGCCTTGTTTTTGTGGCTGCAGGGACAGGGGTCGTGGTGGCAGCTCTGTTTGCCTGGTCCTCTGACCTCTGTCCCCTGCCTGCCCCACTGTCAGCTCACTCTGGGCAAATGCAGGTACTGGCAGCCAGGCAGGCGGCTCCCTCCCTCCATGGGGTAAGTGTGTCCCCCTCCATGGGGTAAGTGTGTCCCCCGGAAGGGAAGAAAGGAAGGAAGGAAGCAGGCAAGGAAGGCAAACAGAAGATAAAAGGCTGGGGGTGGGGTCGGAGAGAGCTGAGGGGTGGGGTAGGGGGAGAGGGGTGGGGTAGGGGGAGAGGAGCTGGCTTATCACACCCACTTGGCTGAGGAATGTGCCCACAGATCATTCCTTGGGGTGTGCAAAAGGGCAGAGCAGGGTGCTGCCTGCCAGCCCCAGTGGACTCTGGGAATGGCCCCCCTCCTGCAGGAATGACAGACCTGCAGGAAGTCACCAGGCCCTGGAGTTATCAGGGTCCCTCATTTGCAAGTCAGTAACTTACGGGGTGCTTTTGCTGCCTGTCAGGGTACAGGGACGAAGTCCAGGCTTGGGCCAGAGCACTGCCTATGGTCACCCACCTTCCTGGCCTGGGGAGGTGACTAACCCTAGGTGAATGGCCATTATGACCTCTTGACCCCCCTACGACCTCACCACCTGGAGCCAGGGAGGTGGCTGGACCCAGGGGGAGGAGCTCTGCCAGGGACTGAACTTGCATCACACAGAGGGCGTCTGTCCCTGAGTCACCCCTGCTGCCACCTGAGGGGCGGGCATTGGGAACTGGATAAACCAGGGTACAGCCCTAGGTGCAGCCACCGTGGCCCATTTCCCCAGCTTGGGGTGGCCTGGGCCTGCCGGGCAGCTTGGGCCAGTGATGCTGTCCCCCACAGGTTTGCCAGAGCCCGGCTGTCATGCCAGGCAGCTGGGTCTCCCACTGTATGACCTCCCTGGGCCTCCTTGGACACTTAGATACTGGTCACTCATGTGGCCCTAAAAGTACCTATTTAATTGCAGCACAGGCTGGCCTCAAAGTCACAGCGTTCCTCCTGCCTCAGCCTCCCAAGTACTGGGATTTCAGGCATGAGCCATGGTGCATGACCATCCACCCATTTTAAGACCTGAGCTGAGCACAGCTTCCTGCACACCCTGTGCCAGGCTGTGGGGTGCAGATAAATCAGATTACATGCCTGCTCCTGGGGGCTGCCAGTCTCCCAGGGGATCCACCTATGTGCGGAAATCATTTCAAATGAGGCATGAAAGCCAGGCTGTGAGTTCCCCGGAAGCTGAAAAGATGCTTATCTGTCTCAGCACTGTATCCCAGCACCCAGCATTGTGCCAGACACGTAGGAAGTGCTCGGTTCTGTTTGGTAAACATGACATTGAATAGTAGGTACCCTAATGGAACACAAGGGGGTCAGGAGTCGGGCAGTCTGGGAGGGCTTTGTAAAAGAGCTTAGGTTGGGTATTGAAGGCTGAATAGGAGTTTGCGAGTTGACTGAGACATAAAGTGTTTGGTGTATGTGAGTATGTACGACCTCGGTCCTGATTTGCCTGCCCAGAATGCCAGAAATCCAGCCAAGTTGGAGCCTTGCTTTTTAGTGTCCAAATGATGGATTCTGGGACCCCTGAACCCTGGCATCCTATGACAGGGCCTGCAGAGCGTGCGGGGGAGCTGTTGTTCTGTGGTTGGAGGAGGGGAGGCGCATTCTCGTCAGGCAAGCACATGCCCTGTTGATGCTGCCTCTCCGCTGTATTATCTGGTACATCCGCAGCGGAAATCTCTCCAGATTCCCTCTTTCCTGCCAGCAGCAGGCAGGCCACCCCCAGGCTCTGGGGCAGGGAATGGAACCTACCTCTCCCCCCGCCCCTTGGCACAGCTGCAGGGCTGCAGGGTTTGGGAGGCACCCCAGTGGGCAGTGGGGACCTGGTGAGTGTGGGGTGCAGGAGGCTGGCGGCCGCCTCCCCAGCCTGAGACCCTGGGTAGGGAACAGGAGCCTCGTTGTGGGCTGGGCCCGCTGCCCTGAACTAACTCCTCTAAGCCTGGGCCTCCAGGAGCCAGCACTGCCCGGGGTGTAGATGCCTCCAGGGATGAGCATTTGTGGGGAGCTCAAAGCCTGGAGAGCCACAACCTGGCTGTGTATGCAGCCTGGCTTCTCCTTGAGGCTTTGCTGGAGGAGCGCTGTCCTGTGCCACAGCAGAGGTTGTGGGGAGAACACGAAACGCACGCGGACACCTTAAATGCAGCAGCAGCAGCGGCTTGAAGGACATTTGGGCCTTGGAGGAGACCACTCTAGCTAATCCCGCCACCTCTCCCTGGGCTGGAGCCTGCACTCTCCTCCCTAGACAGACGTGCGTCCCCTTTGACAAGGGCTGCTCTGAAACAATTCGGGAATTTTCCGGCCGCTGCAGCAGGTCAAGACACGTCTCCTCTCTCGTCCCAGAGCCTTGATTTTTCTGCTCCAAACTGAAATGTTCCTGGGAGCGCAGGCAGGGAAGGACAGAGCACAGTCGGCATGCATTTGTGCCTCTGTAGCTTAGAGACTCGGGGCGAGCCGTTAGGCCTCTCTGAGCCTCAGTTTCCTCGCTTGCCACGTGGGATAAATGCCAGCCATGCCCACGGGCGATGGACAGGTGTTTTGTGAGGTCGAGCGGATGTGAGTGCACACAGTAGACGCCTCGGTGCCCACGGGTGACGGCTGTATTGGGGCTGCGTCTGGGCCTTTGAAGCAGGCTGGGCACAGAAGGGCTGCTTGGGGATCCCCTAGGCCAGGGCGGGGATGCAGCCTGATTCTGGGTCCCACTCTCACCCCTGTGCAAAGAGGGGCTTGGATCAGAGGTGACCAGGACACTTGAAATTGGTTGTCCCCAGGTCGTCCAAGCTGACCTCAGATCCTAGGCAGCCTCTGTCCAAGGATTTTTTCTGGTTGTGTAGACCTGACTGAGTTCATTATTCAGACTTTCAAGGGTTCTTCACTGCCCCAGGACATTGCCTGAGCTCTTTGGCCTGACAGTCAAGGCCCTTTTCCACTGCCTGATGCCCGCAGCCGCCTCCATTAGTGCCCGAAGCTGCTCATACTTTCTGTGTTAGGCGTATTTTTTTCTCACCTTCAACTCCCTTCCTGCATATCTCTGTTTTGTTGAACTCCTACACAACCTCTAAACCCCAGCTGAAATATCTCCTCTGTAACCCTTTGGACTCTTGGCCAAGGTAATTTCCCCTTCTCCATCGAGCTAGGTCTTCACCCACTGGGATCATAGACACTGTCATGGACTCCTACTCCTATGTTCATGGGCTTTGTCTCCATGTCAGGGTCTCTGTACAGAACCAGGCAGGCAGAGAAGGTCAGTGAGTGTTTGATGAGTGTGACGCTGAGGCTGGAGGTGACTTGGGACCTGCTCTTCAGACTAAGCTGGCAGGGGTGATTGTAGGGCTGTGAGGGGAGGTTCTAGGGTGTCCCCACTCTGGCTGTCTGTAGCCACCCCAGTCCTGGTCAGCCCCAGGGCCCTGTGTCTGAGCAGCTTCCTGCCTGTGAGGCCAGGAAGGAGCTTGGGCAGGGGCAGGATGGGGCAGTGGGCGGAAGGAGCCCCAGAGGCAGGTGCCTGGGTCCCTGGCCAGCAGGGTCAGGAGGGACCGGGTCCTGGGGGAGGAAGAGCTGCTTCCTGGCTGCCCTGTGAATGGTAGAAATAACTCATCCCTGGTCCAGAGAAAATGCTAGGGGCCTGGTCTTTCCTGCTTCTTGGTGGGCAGCCCCAGAGCAGGAAGGTGCTCAGGTCCCTTGGGGGGGCGGGGATCCCCCACAGTGGGGGCATCCTGTTCTGGGAAAGTTGGCCCATCAGTTGGAGTGGTGGTGGGAGTCAGTCAGCAAAAACCAACTGCCAAGCAGATGTGGCCACTGCCATGGTCAGGTGACAGCTGCCCCCGGGAGAAGGGCCCTGACAGGCACCAAAGACCAGAAGCCCCAGGTGGGCAGTGTGCCCAGTGTGGCACTCATAGCTTTGCTAAGAAGCTGCAAGAGGGTTACAAATGCTGGGCTCAGGGGCGTGGCGCTTCCAGGGAGCTGGTGACCAGCGGTGTCCTGGTTTGAAGCCCAGGGAGGCTGTTCATAGAGTCTAGCGTGGCTGGGTGCTGGCCACACATCTTGGCATCACAAGCCAGCAGAAAACAGGTCCATAGGGATTTTGTGGCTTGCCTGAGGTCCCATAGTGGATTAGGGACCATCCAGCAGAAGGTACAGACTGAGCTGACTGTCGTGCACCTGTGTCCCTGTGCCCGCCAGCCTGTTCACCGGGATTCTTCAAGTCCCAGGCATCCGAGAGCCCCTGCCTGCCGTGCCCGGCGCATACGCTGCCGTCCCTTGAAGGCGCCACCTCCTGCGAGTGTGAGGAAGGCTACTTCCGGGCCCCCGAGGATGCACTATCTATGCCCTGCACTCGTGAGTCCTGTGGAGGGTCAGGGTGGGGTGGCCAGTGAGGTGTGGCAGGGGACAGACACTGACCTGCGCCCCTGTGCAGGCCCGCCGTCCGCCCCACACTACCTTACTGCCGTGGGCATGGGTGCCAAGGTGGAGCTGCGCTGGACGCCACCCCAGGACACAGGGGGCCGCGAGGACATTGTCTACAGGGTCACCTGCGAGCAGTGCTGGCCGGAGTCCGGCGAGTGTGGGCCCTGCGAGGCCAGCGTGCGCTACTCGGAGCCGCCTCATGCGCTCACCCGCACCAGCGTGACGGTCAGTGACCTGGAGCCGCACATGAACTACACCTTCACCGTGGAAGCCCGCAATGGTGTCTCGGGCCTGGTGACAAGCCGCAGCTTCCGCACTGCCAGCGTCAGCATCAACCAGACAGGTGAGGCCGCAGACATGGGAGACTTGATAAGGAGGTGGGGGAGGACAGCAGGGGCCAGCTGTGTTCAGAGATGGGTGATTAAAGGGCCTTCCCTGGAGCTGTGGGCTTTGGGCAAAGTTACCTGGCCTCCCTGGCCATGGCGTTCTCACCTGTAAAGTGGGATAACAACAGTCTATTGGGAGGATTTCGTAAAGTGTTCTTTAAGGCTCTTAGAGCAGTGCCTGGACTGGGGAAGGGCTCAGTGGGGGCTTCTGTCCTTTGGCTTTTATTATTGAGGCACTCCTGGCGTGCTCACAGGGTGCAGGCCCCATGGTGGGTCTAAAGCTGGAAGTTAGGGTCCCAGGGTAGAGTCTTTTTATTTTTATGAGGTCAGGTCTCACTGTGTAGTTCAGGCTGGTCTTGTATTCACAGCAATCCTCCTGTCTCAGCCTGCTGGGTGCTCACATTACAGGTGTGCACACCATGCCTGGCACCCAGGATGGGGTCTGAAGAGTCAGGGCTGTGCGGGCAGCTGGCTCTGGATCCACTGGTCCCCCTGAACCGGTAGCTCATCACACCCCCTCCCTCACCCTCTCCTGCCCAGAGCCCCCCAAAGTAAGGCTGGAGGGCCGCACCACCACCTCGCTGACCGTCACCTGGAGCATCCCTGTGCCACAGCGGAGCCGTGTGTGGAAGTATGAGGTCACCTACCACAAGAAGGTAACTTCCCCGGGGGAGGTGGCTGGCGCTAGGCTCCCGGGCAGGGCTGGGCTGGTCGCGTTGGTGTTCGCCACAGCAGACCGATGTTAGAGATGCTCCTTTGTGCAACTGGGGAAACCGAGGTCTGAGGTCTCCCAGAGCAGCACTGTAGGCATTGGAAGGAGAGATGTGTTGGGTCAGGTGAGGGTGAAGCAGACAGCCCTGGGGGCAAGGGCTCCTGGGTGGTGCATTTGCTGGTCCTGAGTTGGGTAGGTTGCATCTCTGAGGCTTCAGTTTCCTCCTCTATGAGAAGAGCGTCCAGGGGTGCCACCTTACTGGTTGGAAGTCAGGGGGTGTGGGAGAGCTGAGCCCAGGTCCCTGCCCCTCAATCACTGTCTGCTCCCTGCCCGCTGGCACTCAGGGGGATGCCAACAGCTATAATGTGCACCGCACCGAGGGCTTCTCTGTGACCCTGGAGAACCTGGCCCCGGACACCACCTACCTGGTCCAGGTGCAGGCGCTGACGCAGGAGGGCCAGGGAGCCGGCAGCAAGGAGCACGAGTTCCAAACCCTGTGTGAGTACCGGGACCAGGACATGTGCCAGGCTGGGCCCCTGAGACCCAGCAGTCAGGACACCCTGGCAAGAGCAAATGGGTCCAAGAATTTACACCCAAGAATTTGAAACAGCCCCCTGGGACGGGGGAGGGGCAGAACTGAGGGCTGGGGGGGTGGCCTGGGGACCGGGGCCATGTGATGAGGAGGAGGAAGGCTGAAGGCTCTGGCTGGGTGGGACATGGGTTCAAATTGTGTATCATAGAAAGAGCCCGAGTGTATGGTCCTGCATGCCCAGGGGTCCCTGCGGTGACTGCCTGTGACATAGGACTAAACTTCACCCCGGGACTTTACAAGTCAAAGCACCCAGCACACAGCAGTCGTCTTGGTCCCTTGTGTGGGTCTTGAGTGCAGCTGGGGCTGTTCTGATTCAGGGTCAGGGGCTCCCTGTCACCAGCTGGTCTCTCCCAGCAGCCTTGGAAGGATCTAGCAACATGGCAGTGATTGGTGGTGTGGCCGTCGGTGTCGTCCTGCTCCTGGTGCTGGCTGGAATTGGCTTCTTCATCCATCACAGGTTAGTCAGAGAATCTATATCCAGGCTCCCCAAGGGCTCGGGTAGGACACACAGGGCCAGGAACCTCAGTTTCCTCATCTGGAAAATGGGCTGACTGTAAAGCCATCTAATCCCTGCTTCCTGGGCAATGTGCAGTCATGACAACCTGTCCATGTTTTACACCATGCCTAGCACACAGTGGGCTGCGATGGTCATCACCTCTGCTCTTGTCGTTAACAGTATGTCCACACTTCCTCCGGACACCAGGCCGGAAGTGCTGGGTAGCTTTCATGAGGAAAGCCCTCATTAGGGCTACTTATGGGGCCATTACAGGGTGTAGATCCAGAGTGAGTCCTGGCTTGCTCATTTCCTCTGCCTGTCCCAGGTCCTCTGGCCTGCAGGGTGCTGAGTGGAGGGCTGAGCACAGCACATCCCCCTGCCCGCCCCTGGGACAGGGGCAGGGTGGGACCTCGCCGACCTCTTGTGTGTTTGGGGTCTTTCAGGAGGAGGCGGCTTCGGGCTCGCCAGACCTCAGAGGATGTCTATTTCTCCAAGTCAGGTAAGATGCAAGCGGGGCCTCCCTGGTTCTGTGCTAGACTTGGGGACAGCTAGGTGTGTCCAGCGCTCTGGGCAGGGCCCAGAGGCTTTGCTCTAGGGGTTCAGCCAGAAGGTCCATGCCCTACAGTCTGGTCCATAGCTCCTGAGGTCCCTGGTCCTGTGGCTCCCTCCTCCTCTTTCTTCCCTAGGGGGTCACCCTTCCAGGGACCCTGTCTGAGCTGTGTGTGACCATCTCCTCCCCTTTCCAGAACAACTGAAGCCCCTGAAGACATACGTGGACCCCCACACATATGAAGACCCCAACCAGGCTGTGCTCAAGTTCACCACGGAGATCCACCCATCCTGCGTCACGCGGCAGAAGGTGATCGGGGCAGGTGAGGCTGGCGCTCCTGGGGGGCAGTGGTGGGAGGTACGGGTTGGGGGTCACTTGACACCTGGGCTGACTGGGGTGCTCCCCGACCTTGACCACCCACAGGAGAGTTTGGGGAGGTGTATAAGGGGACCCTGAAGTCATCTTCAGGGAAAAAGGAGGTGCCCGTGGCCATCAAGACGCTGAAAGCCGGCTACACGGAGAAGCAGCGGGTGGACTTCCTGAGCGAGGCCAGCATCATGGGCCAGTTCAGCCACCACAACATCATCCGCCTGGAGGGTGTCGTCTCCAAATGTGAGGCTCAGGGGGCCCCGGGGGCCTGACCCGTGGTGGGGGTAGGGGATGCCCCGAGGGCCACCTGACCCCGGCTGTGCCCTGCCTGGCTCACATCCGTGCCACGGCCCGCAGACAAACCCATGATGATCATCACGGAGTACATGGAGAACGGGGCCCTGGACAAGTTCCTCCGGGTAAGGATGGGGGCGGTGGCCGGCGGGGGTGTGGGGGCCGTGGCCGGTGTGCCCGGCTGACAGTGGAGGCCCTGTGTCCTCACAGGAAAAGGACGGTGAGTTCAGCGTGCTGCAGCTGGTGGGCATGCTGCGGGGCATTGCATCCGGCATGAAGTACCTGGCCAACATGAACTACGTGCACCGCGACCTGGCCGCCCGCAACATCCTCGTCAACAGCAGCCTGGTCTGCAAGGTGTCCGACTTCGGTCTGTCCCGAGTGCTGGAGGACGACCCCGAGGCCACCTACACCACCAGCGTGAGTTAGGGGGCTGTCATCACGGGAACGGGGGTCTCGGGACTCGATGGGCCTCAGCCATCACTCTGCCCTGCCTCTGTCCTGCACAATGGGGCTGAGGACCTCGCAATGCACAAACACAGGGAAGGGGGCATTGGTGATGGAACTGGGTCCTTTGCAGGGTGGCAAGATCCCAATCCGCTGGACAGCCCCAGAGGCCATCTCCTACCGCAAGTTCACCTCAGCCAGCGACGTGTGGAGCTATGGCATTGTCATGTGGGAGGTGATGACGTACGGTGAGCGGCCCTACTGGGAGCTGTCGAACCACGAGGTGGGTTCTATTTCCCTGCCTTGCCCAAGCTGAAGCTCTTTACTCCTTCCCAGTCCCGGCCTTAATGTTTAATCTTCATCATTTGTGGCTTCACTGTATGCTTAGAGTCACAAAGATAGGAAAACAGGGAGGGGCCTTGTGTGTCTGTCCCATGCAGCCATGTGTGTACATACATGCACGTGCATGCCCATGTGCCCCGCCTCACGCAGGCCTGAGGCCAGGAGGCTTCCAGAAGGTCACATTTGTGCTGAGATCCTGCACACAGGAAGGGAGCCAAACGAAGAGAGCAGGGAATGAGCCTGGCCAAGGGCAATCCAGAGACAGAGCTGGACTCGCAGTGTGGCTGCCCTTGGGGACTCTGAGGATGGACAGTCCCTTCCTCCATGGTGCCAGGGGACAGCTGGAGATTGCATATTAGACTTGAGAAGGAGACCCAGCCAGGTGTGGTCATGCACGCCTATAATCCTGGCACTCTGGGAGGCCAAGGCAGGAGGATTGCAAATTCAAGCCCTGCATGAGTAACTTAAGGATCAGCAAGCCCAGGTTTCAACATAAAAAATAAAAAAAGGGCTAGGAGGTAGCTAAGCAAAGGTTTTAGGTTCAATCTCAAATACCACAAAACAGAAAAGTAAGGGGTCATGCTGTTTCCGGGGCTCCCTTCCCCTCCCTTTCCTACCCCTGGGTGTGTGGGACCTTCCAGGAGTCTGTGCAAAGCTTTCCTCCGTTTCCTGCCATGACAGTCCTGACCCCTCCTAGGTGATGAAAGCCATCAATGACGGCTTCCGGCTTCCCACACCCATGGACTGCCCCTCGGCCATCTACCAGCTCATGATGCAATGCTGGCAGCAGGAGCGCACCCGGCGCCCCAAGTTTGCAGACATCGTCAGTATCCTTGACAAGCTCATCCGAGCCCCCAACTCCCTCAAGACCCTTGCTGACTTTGACCCTCGGTGAGTCCCATGCCCTTTGCCTGTGGTGACCCCCGACTCCACTCCTGCAGGCTCCTGAGCCACTGTGGTATAGTGGACAGCTGGGAGTGGTCGGGGGGTGGCGAGGGGGCTCAGAAGATGTGCCAGGCTGCATGGGATAGGGACAGCACTGGTCATGTCAGCACTTGAGTGACCCAGCACTTGTTGTATGTGCCCGTCCTGTGCTCAGTGCTCAACATGTTTTAACTCATTTAATATCCGCGAGGTGGTCCTGTAATTATCCCCTTTTGTAGACAAGGAAAATGAGACACCACGTGGCTAAGTATTTTTCATGGCTGGCAAGTGACCAGGTCCCTGCATCTGTGCTCCTTCTGCTCCGTGATCTGGGTTCTGGTGGTGCCTTCTAGTAGGAATGGAGGCACAGTTGAAGGGTTGAAGGTGGAGTTTCTGCAGCAGACCAGCCGATCTCCCTGCACCCTACCTAGCCAGGCTTCCCCATTGCCCAGATGAAGACACTGAGGGACAAGCGGTGTCTATGAGGAAACCGAGGCACAGACACAGCCCCATGAATTGCCTAGCTTAGGGACCAGCAGGGCTGGGGCCCGGGTGGCTGGGTGCTGCAGCCCCTCACCTGCAGGTGTGCGGTTCCTGTTGCAGGGTGTCCATCCGGTTGCCGAGCACCAGCGGCTCGGAGGGCGTCCCCTTCCGCACAGTGTCCGAGTGGCTAGAGTCCATCAAGATGCAGCAGTACACGGAGCACTTCATGGCAGCTGGCTACACCGCCATCGAGAAGGTGGTGCAGATGAGCACCGAGTGAGTAGCACCTGCCTGGACTCGTGTCCCTCCTGAGCCACCCCATCCTTCTCTCCCCCCCCCCCCCCTCCCTCTCCCCCCCTCCCCCTCCCTCTCTCCCTCTCCCTCTCTCTCTCTGGGAGGTTCAGTGGGAAGGCAGAACCAGGCCAGCAGCCAGCGGCTCTGGGAACCCTCCCCTTCCTGCCTCTTTCTCCAGGGTGGGAAATAAGAGTAACTGTAACAATGGCAGAGCTGGGTTTATGGAGTGCTGGCTGTGTGCCGACTCTGTGCAGACATGCTTAGAATCAGTCCCCATGAGGACTCTGCAGGCAGGGCCTGTGACTGTCCCTGGGACAGGTGACAGACAGGTGCACAGGAGGTGCGGACTTGCCCAGGGTCACTCAGGGCCGAGTGGGCTTCCAGCCCTGGGCAGTCAGAGCCTAGAGGAGTCAGGAACCTGGGAGGTCATTGGTGGAGAAACTGGGGCTGAGAGTTTACCCAGTTTTCATGGGGATACACAGCCAGCCAGGGGTCTTCCTCTCCAGGATGCCCTGCAGATCTGCCAGCCATACCTGGCATCCCTGTCCACATGGTCCACTCTCAACTTTGCATACGGCCTAGGCCGCTTACCCCTAGTGGCCCGGGTTTGTCCCTTGTCAGGTGCCCCTTGTCGGGCTCTTCCTCCCGAGCTCTTGCACTGGGATCCTTCCCGGCAAGGCTTTGGCAGAGCCACTTCTTCCTGTCCCTGGAGGGAGAAGACATTACCCTCTTCGCCTTTAGTCTTCTAAAAATAGACACAAGTCCCCATAGCCTGGGTTGTGCAGTGTCCAAGGTCAGGATGGGAAAGAGCCTGGGGCTAGAAGGGTTTTGGGAACTACGCGAAAGGAGGGGACAGCTTGCACCCTTCATGGTTCTGGGTCACAGAAGTTCTGGGATTTGGGCTGTGTGTGAATGTTCTCTGGGGCTTTGACCTGCTGGCCATGGCCTACCCCTGGGGATGACTGGTGATGGGAACCAACCAGGGACAGCTGAGCAGAGGCAGGGATGGGGATGTGGAGAGGGGACACAGGTCCCAGGATATCTCTCATTGCCCACATTGGGCTTCCCGGCCATACCCAAGGTCAGGGCTCCACCTCTACCACTTCCTAGCAAGTGGCCTTGATCAAATGAGGTCCAACTTCGACCATGATGTCCATTTCCTGGAGTGGACATTGCATGGGTGCCCCACCCGCAGAGGAGTCGCTCTCCTCTTTTCCATGCTTCCTTATTCCCTGCCCACAGGCCATGGTCCCCAAGCTCTAACTAGCTCACTGGGAACCTGGGCCAGCCCCCCAGGGTCCCTCCAAGGGATCCCCCTGAAGCTGACACCACTTCTCTCTGGTGGCATTGTTTACAGGAAACACATGGCCTCAGAAGTGTCCTGAAATAGCCTGGGGTGCACCTCGCCAATTCCTTTCCCACGACCGGGAACAGGGCTCGGGATGGATGTAGGCTGTATGTGCACCCAGCGTTGTTTTGAAGGGTCCGGGGTAAAGGCAGGAAATCGTTCAGCGCTGCCTCTTCCGCCTGCTGCTCAGAGCTGGGCCTGCGCGGCTCAGGGCGCAGCCTCCTCTTCCTTCCCACCCTGCTACCGCAGACCTCGGAGCACTTTCCGCCTCCACACCACTGTCCCCCAGATCCCAGCGGGAGTGGTGGCAGGAGAGTTCCGCTGTGGCCACCTGCTAGGTGGTTGGGGTTGGGGCGTCAGCATTTAGGCTTCAGTGCCTCACCATCCCCTTGGGCTCCTCTGCTTCCTGGACCCTCTCCCCAAGGACCAGCTGCTTCTTCCCTGTGGTCCCAGAGCCTCGTCTCTTCTCGATTCCCCATGCTACTTGGGACCTGGTTGGGACCTGGTGACTGATTCCTGATGTTTGTGAAGAGCGGAGGAAACGCTCAGATGTGGCGCCCCAGGACCATGCCCAGTGCAACAACTGGCCCTGTCTAGCTCAAGGCTGCAGCCTGCAGGGGATTAGAGGGTATAGGCTGATGAGCCTTAGGGTCTCACATGCTGTGGGCACAGGCCGTGGGCCGAGGAGGTGCTTGCTGAGTGAGTGAGCGATCTGAGGCTTGAGGTTTCTCCCAGCTCTGTGCTGTCACTCAGAGCCCGCACACGGCAGGTGACCGGGAACTTCCCAGGGCTGACATTGCGAGGGCTGGGGAAGAGGACCAGACAGCAGGAAGGTGGCCTCAGTCGTGTGTCTTCTTGCCTCTGCGCAGGGAGCTGACTACCTGTGTCTGTGCAGGGAAACTGAGGCTGGGGTGGTCCGTGATGGACCAAAGGCGCTGGCCCATCTGTGTGCTCAGCTTGGTCCTTGCTCCATTTGAGGTTAGGAAGGGAAGGAAGGTCGGGGGGCTTGTGTGAGAGTGGGGGTGGGGGCTGGCTGCCCAGGAGCAGCTCTCCCAAACCCCCATTTTACATACGAAGAAACCGAGGCGAGAAGACAGAACCAGGCCCTCCAGGGCTTCGATGTGAGTTTAGGATTAGAATTGGGGCAAACATCAAAAGCTCCTGCCTTGGGAGGGCCCAGGGTGGGGGGCAATGGCTCAGTCCCCATGAAAGCATTGTTTGTTCATTCATCCATCCATCCATCCATCCATCCATCCATCCATCCATCCATCCATCGCGCAGCCAGGCTCCCTGAGGGACCCGAGTGTCCCAGGCCTGCCCTGGGCCCTGGGAGGGTGGGCGTGACAAGCTCCTGGAACCCAATTTTTTTGTTGCTATTGTTGTTTCTTTTTTTGTTTGTTTCTTTTTTATTTTTTGCAGTACTGGGGCTTAACCCCAATGCTCTCTTCCTTTTATCTTTTATTTCAAGATAGGGCCTTACTAAGTTGCCCAGGTCGGAGTTATTTTCTTTTTCAGGTTGGAGTTATTTTCTTTTTCTTTAAGATTTTTGGTTTTTTGAGACAAGGTCTCACTATGTAGTTCAGGCTGACCTTGAACTCACTATTACAGCCCACACTGGCCTCAAACTTGTACTAATCCTCCTGCCTCATCCTCCAGAATTCTGGGACTTCAGACATGTGGCCCCAAGCCTGGCCTGGGTTGGAACTTTAGGTCCTCCTGCCTCAGCGTGCTGGCCTCAGGGTCCTCTGGTACCCCATTGCCTGCTTACCCAGGGTCCTGCGTGGATGGGGACACCATGCCTCGGGGTAGGTGAGGAGGCTCCCCCCAGAGCCTGCCTTCTGGCCTTCCTGCCCCTCACCTGGGACAGCCCCTCCCAGCTCAGCACTTCTCCTGTGGGAAAGTCATGTCTCTGGAATTGCAAATAGAGTTTGCACCGTATAATTAGCTCTCTTTACAGCCAGGAGACAGGCCCATAAAAACCTGGGTGTTTTCATGGGTTTGGGCTGGATGAGGACAGTGGAGGAGAAAACTCCCAAAGTTAGCAATGAAAGTCCTGCTTGTGGGCTCTGCAACATAAGAGGTTTTATGAGGGGATGGGGGGCGCATGGTGTGGCGGGGGAGGCCGGGGCAGCCTGCACCCCATGGGGGTGGGAGAGGAGCCTGGGGCTCCTTGATACAGCTTCCTCCCCCACTGCTGCAGGTTTGGGGCGAGTCTTCCACCCTTTCCTACAGCACTGTTACTGTTAGGTCAGAAAAGACCCGTGATGAAACCAAACAGCCAAAAGAAAATTTAAAGTGGAAGTTTATTGTCTCCAGCAACGTACACCTGGGTCATAAATCCAGAACTTGGCCCTGAACAAAAGAGGAAGCGTGTTTTTGTTTTTGTTTTATTTTGCCTTTGAGACAGGATCTTGCTATATAGTTTATACTGGCTTTGAACTGACTGTGTAGCCCAAGCTGGCCTCAAACTCACAATGATCCTCCTGCCTCAGCCTCCGAAGTGCTGAGATTACAGGTGTGCACCGCTCCTTAGAGGAAGCATATTTTTATTGGGGTGCAGAAGCAGGGAGTTGAGCTGGTGGGGTACTGGTCCAGAAAGTGGGGGATTAGGTGACTGGGTCCCTCTATCGAGCTGCTGTCATTGGTGGATGTTGGCAGCACTAAGTTGGGGACTGTTGGTGGGAAGAAGGACATTGTGGTTAGGCCTGAGGCACAGACAGGACACAGTTTGTTAGTGTGGATGGAACATTTTGTCTCTTGGAGCGAGGGATGGCAGGTTTAGGCCTCACAGGCCTGACTCCTCCTTTTGAGGGACGGGGTTGTGAGTCGCCTCCTTGAGTGGCTGCTTCGTGCAGTGTGGGGTCCTTGTCAGGGGAGAAGCCCGAGTCAGGAGTGGGGCCGGGGCTCCATGAGGGTAGGGTACTGGCTCATAGCATTCATACAGATTGGCTTGGAACGAACTGATTAAGGCGCTGACCTTAACATGCAGGGTCCCTGGAGGGGAGCGGCCACCTCATGATCACTGAGGAGAACCAATGTGTTTCTGTGCATCGTTGCTGGTCTCTGAGGCTTTGTGAGTTTTTTTTGGCTGAGTCTCACATGATGCCAGACTTGGCAAAAAAAAAAGAAAAAGAAAAAAGCCAACCAGCATTGATCCACCAAGAACAAGCCGAGAGAGACCTCCCTCTGTGGCCATCGGAATATCAAGGTCCCTATGCCAGGGCGGCCAAGGAATCTCTGGTTCTGGAGAGCTGTGAGCTCTGTGCTCTCTTTTGCTGGCTTTCAGTGAGAGAGGGGGGGGAGAGAGAGAGAGAGAGAGAGAGAGAGAGAGAGAGAGAGAGAGAGAGAGAGAAGCGATGTGGTGAGAGCTGCTATCCCCACTCTGGTCAGGGCTGTTATTCCCAGTCCCACCGGAAGATGATACGTTGCGTTGCTGTTCGGCTTTTGTGAGGTCATCATCTTGAACGGAAGTGGGCCTAGCTGGGAGCCCTGCAGGTCTACCTGGAAGGATAAAAACCCTAATGTACAGGGACCTGTCCAGTTGGTCCAGGCGGGCAGGAGCATGCTGGGTGCCAGAGAGAAAGAAGATGCCTTTGTCCTCTGCATGAGTCGAGAGGTCCAGTGGGAGCAGTGTGGGAGGGTCAGTCAAACAGTGGGATCTGAGGGAGCACAGGGGCTTAGAAAGCCTTCGGTGACCAGTCCACACCCAGAGTGATTGGGCCCAGGCTGCCCCCATCAGGGCCAGAAAGGGAATCAGCATCTGCTTTTACTCCGGGCTTTGTATATCAGGGAATCAGCTTCCCCTCACCCAGTGTCTAGAGCTTAGACTTGGAGCCGTTTAGTGGGATTTTGTGTTGGGAGGTGAGCGTTGGGCTCTTTTTAAGTTTTCTCACAGGTACGTAGGTTAAGTCTGGTGACCCGGCGGGTCTTGGGCCGGTTAATGTTCATGCAATCATGTCTCCGTGGATGGGGAAGGTATAATTCCGCCAAAGAACCTGAGTTCCTGCAGGTTGGAAGAGCGTGCTGGGGTTTGAGGAGATGCGCATGCTTAGGTCTGAGGGACTCGGGACACCTTTACCAGAAGCCCACGGAGGGAGGCCTGCGAGGGGCTGCCTGGCCGACGCAGCCTAGATGACAGCTCCTTGTTAATGCGGGGTTAGACTGCTGGAGAAGCTGAAGGGAAAACTGAGAGTGTGACACAGGGGTCCCATAGGGAATGGGGTGGTACCTTGGTCTGGGGAGTCTCTGCTAACAGACAGAAGCCAAGAATGAGGTGAATGGGGGGAAATCTTGGGAAGTGCCTTGGAGCCTTAGTTCATTGTGAGAGAGGCAAAGGTAGCTCTCAAGACAGAGCTGGAAGGGGTGGGGCTCCATTGTCCCTCAGAGAGGAGGTCAAAGGTGAATTGGAAGACGGCACCCTGAGGTCGGTTTTGGTCCTTAGGTTGAGTTGGCAGTGGGGCTGGGTGGCCATTGGTGGGTGACCCAGATGGCAAATCCAGTCAGTAACAATTTTAAGATTGGGGGCCACAGACGGTGGAGCCTCCTGTGGGTAGGCCAGGGAGTGTTGGGCTCTTCAGGGGTTCTCCTGGGATCCAGTGTAATTCAGTCCTCCATGTGAGGGTCCAAGGGGCTCACCTGTTTGGATGGTGGGGGCCCCGGTGCTGCTCCCAATGGATCTGTGGGAAAGGGATCGGGACAGGGTGACTCTGGGCTCTATGGCTCGGGGAGTCTGGACTGTCCATCTTCCAGCGACTGCTGCCTCACAAGGGGGTACAGTTTCGTCAGCAGGTGTGGGCTAGGACACAGTGTGGCCCAGTATCTAGTTTTTCTACACCAAAAATAGGGCCCGAGGTGGGGGGGGGCCTTTTATTTTATTTTATTGTTTGAAACAGGGTCTTGCTCTGCAGTTCAAGCTGGCCTTGCACTCACTCTGTAGCCCAGGCTGGTCTCCAGCTCCCAATGATCCTCCTGTCTCAGCCTCCCGAGTGCTGGGGTTACAGACATGGGCCACCACGCCCAGCTTTTTGGGGTCCTTTTTAGAAGAGGCTGTGGTGTGGGCTGCCTGTGCGAGGTCCTTGGCTGGTAGCCGCCACTGGGCTGCGTTATGGGCCTCTCTGTCGGCCTGAGCCTGCTTGCTGCTCTCTCGCTGCAGTACCTCCAAGACAGCCAGCATGAGGTCCCCCACAAGCATCTAGGGCCCATCCTCAGACTTTAAAGTTTGGCTTGGATAGCAGAGGCTGGTTAGGAGCTGAGGTAGGGTTTAAGAAGCAGCTGGCCCTCAGCAGACTGAGGATCCGGCGGGCTGGGGGCTGTAAGGACCTCCGTGAGCTGTACCATGAGTGGGGCTGGACTTTATCAGGTCCCCAGTGGTCTGGTCAAAGTTAACCAACTCGCGAGCTGTCTGGTCGAGGCCCGTAGTCTAGACATGGTGGCCAGTGTCCTTGGTCAGGGTCATTAATCCAGGATGGATCTTGTCTGGGAACTGCCCTCCCACCGGGCTCCGTAGTGGTGTCTTGGGCATGTCGTTCATCTGCTGTCCTGGCCCCCAGCTGCCACCCTGTCCCCCTCCTCTGTGGGAGGAGTGCTAGTGAGGATAATGGGACTGTCCTGCCAGGGGAGACTCAAAGACTGAAATTGGAAAAATTCTGACCGGAAGAAGGGGTTGTGAAACCCAGATGGGTCCCTCGGGTCTGGCCACCTCTCAAAGGGGGAGCCAGGCTGGAATCAGGCTGGGGAGCACTGGGGCCGGTGGGGATGAGGCAGGATAGAGTCTTCAAAGTACGGGCTGGTAAGAGTCAGGATTAGGGCCATGGGGAGCCCTAGCCTGGTAAGGGGGTGCCGAGGGAGAAGGAAGGGGACTCTTGGATTAATTGGGCTGTGGGGAAACGAAAAGCAGGCAAGCAAGACAAAGGGAGAGCCGAGCACAAAAGACAGTGAAGGCCTGAGAGTAGGGGACCCCTTTCTACTCCCCTGGGTGGAGGAGGATACCAAGGCAGGTTGAGCAAAGGACCCATCTTCCGGCCACCCCTCCCCTCCCCCATCTAATCTGTGTTGGAACTAGGCTGTTACCGAAGATCAATTTGGGGGGCTTAATGCATCCCTCTAGTCCCAGAGTGGGCAGAATGACCAGAAGGCACCCAGCAAGGACATCCCTGGCTTGGGGAGGGTTGAAGGGAGCCCCATCCTGACTGCCTGACAGGGTGCCTCAGAGAAAGGGAGGTCCGACCAGGAGGACAGGTGTCCTGTTCTCGAGGGAGCAGACCCTGAGAAAGGGAGGGAAGAGAAAAGACTGCGTGCGTGGGCGATTTTATCTGTCCCCTGAGTCAGGGACCAGCAGCGCCAGGACCTGCAGGTCTGACTGAGGCAGGGGCACACCAACAGCAGCGAGATGACTCAGCCTCACCACTCATGGTCACTAGGAGGACACTGCTGAGGAGGGGGACAGAGAACTGGAGAGGGGCACAGACCCCAGAAACAGAAGAGGTCTGTCAGGTGTCAGTACCAAAACGTAAGGTCGGAAAAGACCTGAGGTGCCACCAACAGAATAATCCGCTGAGAGAAAGTTCACAGTGGAAGCCTCATTGCCCTTGGCCACCACACACCTGCGTCATGAATCCTGACGTCCTCGAATAAAAAAGCCAGTGTGGTTTTATTGGGGCACAGGAGCAGGAAGTTGGGGTCTGCCCATTGGAAAGAAAGCTGTTGGGGTTAGGCCTGGGGTGTACACAGTACGTGGAGCTCATGCTGGCTGTGCTGGCTTGGAAGGAATATGGTGTCTCGGTGGTGTGGGGGAAGGTGGTTACCCCTTACACAGATGGAGAAGTTGAGGTTCCCGCAAAGGAAGACCCGTCACCTGACCTACAAGCCCCACTTGCTGGGTATTAGCAGAACTTTAGCCCCTGGTGGTCCTTCAGGAAGGACTTCCTGGACCCTCCTTAGCTAGGGATGTGGAGAGAGGAAGCTGAACCGAGGCAGGGTGTAGGGAGAGACCTTGGGCAGAGGGGCCCTGGGCAGTATCCCTAGAGGGTTCCCACAAGCTAGTCGCAGGATAGGGGCAGATGGCCTCCGGCTGCCTGGAGAGGGGTCTCAGTTCCCCAGCAAGAGGGGAGGGGAAGCCGCTCCTAACTCTGTCAGTGCCTGGCCATCTGAGCAAGCTTCAGGCCTCCCTGAGTGGAGCTCTCTCCCCCCACAGGTCCCCAAGGCCCCCTCACCCTGTGCAGCCTGACCCCTCCCCTGCTCCGACCTCTAACTCTCTCTTTCTCCCTCCTGCCTCAGTGATATCAAGAGGATTGGGGTGCGGCTGCCTGGCCACCAGAAGCGCATTGCCTACAGCCTGCTGGGACTCAAGGACCAGGTGAACACCGTGGGGATCCCCATCTGAGTGCTGCCGACAGGCTCTTGCACCCCCCCCCCAACAAAAATACTTGAAGAAACAAAGTGGCCTTCCTGCCAGCTCCACGCCGGGCCACGGAGGACTTATTTATTTCTGGTCATTCCTTACGGCCTCTGCTGGGGACCTTGGATGACGCTGTAGCCTGAACTGACAGGTTGCTCCGGAAAGCTGGGCCCAGACCTCTTCCCCACTGAGCACTTAGCATGCACCATCCTCTTCCCAGCATCCTCCAGGGCAGGAGCTCTGCCACGTCCGTGGACATCACTGGGGCCATTTCCAAACCGACTGCCCCTTTGTCCTCCCATGAGAAGCCATCTTGGAAAATGGGGGTTCAGACCACGGCCGTGTGACTAGGGTACCTCAGGCCTTCCCCGCCTCACGACAAGAAGGCCAGATGTTGGACTCAGCTGGGCAAGACCCAAAGTGGACCTCCGTCCCTCAGGGCCTTTTCTCAGACCCCCCCAGACCCTGTCTCAGCCCCCAAGGCTCGATCTTTTGCTTTCCTGGGGCCCTCTCAGGGTGCTTGGTTGTGTTGAGGTTTTTTTGTAACTATATATTTTGTACTTTGTGGAGAGAATGTGTGTGTGGCAGGGGCCCCGCCAGGGCTGGGGGCAGACATTCCATCCCATTCCCACCTCTTTAGATCATTTCTGTCAGTGTTAATGAATTTGTTGGGTTTTTTTTTTTTTTCGAAACTTAATTTATTATTTTTTTATATTTATTGTTAGAAAATGACTTATTTCTGCTCCGGAATAAAGCTGCAGATGGTTCAAGTTGATCTTGGCTTTTGGTTTGGGGCATGGGGATTTCTGAGAGGCCTCCTAAGTGCAGTATGGGGGTGCAGGGCTGCCCCCAACCCTGAGTGTTTAGACAGAGCTCCTTGCATAAGGCAGAGGATCCGTGTCACCTGGGAGTGGTGTGTGTGAAGTGGGCAGGGCAGCCGGGCCCAGCCTCCCTGAGTCCAGCCTCCAGGCCAGCAGACCCAGTGCACTTTGGAGGCCATCCAGCAGTGAGAGCAGCTGCCCCCGCCTCCCATACAACTGCTGAAATAGATTCTTCAGCAGCCACACAATGCTTAAGGTCTACAATAAACTTCTCACAGGTTTTAGCTTATTGGAGCCTCAGCACTGTTAGGAGTTTTGTGGGCAGCCCCATTTCACAGACAAGGAAAACTGAGGCTCACAGCAAGTTGGCAGCAGAGGCTGGAATTGGAAAGCATGACCAGGAATCTGAGTGAGAGGCTTTGCTCAGTCTTAAGGAAACAGAGCTTAGAGATGCACAGTGGCTTGTCCAAAGTCACACAGCAGAGGTGGAGACTCCCCGGCTGAGGCCTTTGGAACTAGGAGGAATTAAGCAGTGGCAAGGGGCAGTGTAGGCATAGAGGGGGTGGAGAAGTGAAACTGCCTGGTGCCCCGGTGGTGGCCAGCATGGACTGGAAGTGGCTTGGTGGGCAGTGGCCTTGTGTGTGCTCTCCGGTGGACATGGCTGTCCCCAGGGCTACAACATGGCCCAAGTGCTGTAAGTGCCAGGCTCAGAGGACGATGGGCCGCAGTCTGCAGTTCCTGGACCCACAATTAGCAGGAGGGGAAACTTTACTTGTAGATTAAAACAAATTCAGCTGTCCCTCAGAGACCCTGGATATTGTGACCCCCTTAGAGCAACAAACACATCTGGGCCAGGTCCTGGTTCCCCAGCATCATCCTCCAATAGAAGGTACCAAGGAGAAATGATTGGAGAAATGTTTGATTCTAGGCTGGAAAAGTACAAGAGCAGTCGGGAGCATCTTATGGGCCGGAGCTCAGTGGAAGAGCCCTGGCCTAGCATGTGCGAGGCCTGGGTTCCACCCCCAGCACCACAAGTAAGCAAGCAAGCAGATGGAGCCACATCCAGCAGCTGAAGGAGCCAGCCTGTAAGAGCAATCTGGCCAGATGTGGTGGCTCACACCTGCAGTTCTAGCACTCTGGGAAGCTGAGGCAGGAGGATCCCAAATTTTGAGCCCAGCCTGAGCAATTTAGTGACTTAGCAAGATCCTGTCTCAAAAACAACAACAACAAGAAAGAAAGAAGAAAAGAAAGAAAGAAGAAAGAAAGAAAGAAAGAAAGAAAGAAAGAAAGAAAGAAAGAGGGCCAGGAATTTAACTCAGTGGCATAAGCACCTGCCTGGCAAGTGTGAGGTCATGACCTTGATCCCCAGTACAGCAAAAAAAAAAAAAAAAAGAAAGAAAGAAAAAGAAAAAACGAACAAACTTGGGGCCAGATCTAAAATAAATTGAGCCAGGCGTGATGGCTCATGCCTGTAATCCCAGAATTTGGGAGGCTGAGTTCGAGACCAGCCTGGGCTACAAAGTGAGTTCAAGGCAGCCTGAATGGCATAGCGAGACCCTGTCTCAAAAAGACAAAAAGTAAATAAAATAAAATAAATTGAGCAAAAATAAATAACAGAACATTTTATTATAACCCCAAGATTGAAATAAATACACCTACACCCACACTGATTAAATAAATGATTGAATAAATAACAGGAAGACAAGGGTTCCTGGCAGAATTCCAAATAATTCACAGCGACTCTCCCCTCTGGCATGGGGCTCACTGCCCTGCCGCGTCAAGTGTACTTGGGACACCCTTCCGCGTCAAGTGTACTTGGGAAAAAAAGGACTGAAGGGTAAAAAGGAAAGAAGGGAGAAGTGACTTTGCCGCCAAGAAGGCTGGTGAGCACCGGGTAACCAGTGATCAAAGTGAACAGCACTAGGGAAGAAACACAGGAGCCGGAACTGACCAAAGCAGAGGCGGCTCGGGCCGGAAGTGCAGGGCGGGTCAGCAAGGTCCGCAGCTGGGTTTGCGCTCTGCTGCCTGAGGAGGTGTGAGCTGGGCCTGGTGGCACATGCCTGGGATCCCGGCACACAGGAGGGAGGCCGAGACAGGCGGTGACTGCCTGGGCTCCATGGTGAGTTCAAGGCCACTTTGGAATACACAGCGAGACTGTACCAGAAACAAATTAAAAGGGGATTTTGACCATTTCCTAACCCTCTGACCACCCTCCCTCCGAGCTCTGACTGTTAGTCCATTTTACAGAGTTGAACATGGAACCCAGGGCTGTTACAGAGCTCACCAGAGCCACCCGATTCTCAGTTCAGACTCAGGGTCCACCTCCAGGCCACAGAGCTCCCGATTAGACAGGACCTTCTCCCCTCTCTGCTGTCATGGGTGCCTCCCTGGAAAAGCTCTGAGAAACACTGGCCCTGGGAAACGCCAGGCCACACTGCCCCGAGTCCCAGGCACCCAAGTGATTTGTTGCTCTGTTCTGTCCCCCATTCCCAGTGGCTGCTCTCTGGTTTGTGCCAGGCCAGCACTCAGGCCACAGAGATGAAAGAGGCCTCCTTCTACCCCCTTGGGGTCCTTGGTCTGGTTTGGGAGGGTGGCAGTTGCCATAAAGTGGGGCCCAGACTGAGGAACTGGGTGTTACAGGATGCAGAGAAGGTCTGGGTAGCTGAAGGCCATGCTGGCCTTTGCTCTTATCCCCACCCCAAGCAGAACGCCTTGTCGAGCCTCAGTCTTCCCAGCTATGAAATGGGCCTGCAGCCTGCTGCCCTCCCTGGACTCTGAGCTGCAGGCACCTTGGCAGCCCTTTGATTGCCCCTCAGAGTCCCAAAAGAGGTGGAGGCAGCAATTAGAGGGTGCAGGGTGGGGATCGCTCTCTGCCTCCAGGCTCCCGGTCTTAACAACGAGTTAAAACAGTTTTGCCAGCACCTGCTTGGCTTCAGATTTCCTAATTAATTAGCAAACACTAGAGGAAAACCTTTGGCTGAGGCTCAGGGCCAAGGATGGACCTGGGCTAGCCAGAATCAAGGCTGCCGGACAGAGGACACTGAGTGAGTGCCACATGAAATGCTGGGGTTCATGGCTCTGGCGCCCTCCCATCCCCCCATTTCTGCACCCCTCCCCAGAACAGTGTGCAGCACTCAGAGGCTTCCAATAAACAGTTGCTCAATAAATAGGGGAAGGAAAAAGGGGGAGAGACGGCTTTGGGGACCTAAAGGCCTAGTGGAGCCATGGGGAGGTAGAACATTCGTCTTTTCCATTTTTTATGTTGAGACAGGGTCACACTGAGTTGCTGTTACCCAGGCTGGGCTTGAACTTTGAGATCTTCCTGCCTCAGCTTTCAGAGTGCTGTAAGGTTACAGTGATCAGAATAAAATGCCACAGCTAGGAGGTGACCAAATGGAACAGGAGACAAGGCCGGCTTGTCCTCTTCCCGCAGCAGAAGAGCTCTGGCTGGCAAAGGGAGAGAGTTTGAGCTGGCAGCTCCTGTTGGTTCCCCCACTGTGGGGCCCTGGCCGTCCCGGCCATCCCTGGACCTGGGGAGTCCCTCTGCAATGTGGGGGGTGGCCCAGGACACACATCCTGGCTGGGATGAGCCCCCCACCCCAGCGCCCCTGCACACTGCTCTGGTGCCCTGTCCCAGGCAGCGGGCCCCCTCCCGCCCACACCCTGCCAGCCAGTCTCTGCCCCAGTCGGCAGGGTTTCTGGGAAGCTGCTCCTGCTGCGGCGGCGCATCCCACCGCCTAGGAGGGGCCCCCTCTCTCCCGCTGGGCTCTGCTGCGTTTCAGCAGCCTCATCACATTCCCCAGCGCCTCCGCCACCACCACCGAGGACTTTGGAAGCAGTTTCCACACAGGCGGGCAGCTGTGGCACCAGGTCTCCTGCTGGGCAGAGATGCAACCCCTCGACCCCTTGACCCCTCACAGTGCGGGGCGGTGGGCAGAGCACGTCCCCTACTCCATACCCTCAGCTTGGGCCCTACTCCCCCGAGCCCGAGCCCAAGCCCGAGCCCCAGGCCGGCCTCCAGGTCTCCAGAAGCCCATGCCCTGCCCTGTCTGCCCCACCCTCCAGCCCTCCCCCTCCCTCCTGCACAGCCCCAAAATCTCTGGCCTTGAAGGACACTCCCCAGAGACCTGTCTGCCTGCCTGCCTGTCGGTCTGTCTATCTGTCTGCCTCTGACTCTCCAAAACGCGATATAATGCTCTGTGGGACCGCAGCCACTGCCCACCTGGCGCCCTGCCCTGTCCTTCAGTCCCACTCCCAGGCCTGAGCCCCTCATCCCACCCCTGACCATCTGTCCAGCCCAGGCTGGGTGTCTGGGACGGTCTATTGTGCCAGTCCTTGACATCACAGCGGGGGGCAGTGTGATGTCACAGGGCCCCATTGTGGCCAGGCAGGGGGGGGTCCACCACCAGAGGCTGCTCCCCCCGCTTCCCAATCCTATTAACCCAGGCTGAGGACAAAGGAAAGTGGCCTGTCTGAGGGAGGAGATGCAAGAGGTCTTGCATTCCAGAGCCTGGCCTCCAGGTCACAATGAGGCCCTACTGCCGCCACCACCAGGGGCCCAAGTGTCCCCAGCCCACCTCCTCTAGCAAGGGGACAACAGCAATGCAGAAGTCCAGGCCTGCATGCCTGCCTCCACCCACACCCCAATCTAGGCTCCAGATCTGAGAGGGAGGCTGCAGGGGTGGCCCAGGTGCAGGGGTAGGAGGCAGACAGAAGCCAGAGAAGGCAGAGGTCCCTGCAGACCAGGTCCCTGGGGGGCAGGCTAGGCACCAGTGTGGGGTGGCCCTGTCACCAAGAGCATCCCACAGGGTGTGTGAAACATCTGCTCACCCATGCCAAGCCCCTTCCACAGTAGCATCGGGACCCTTAGCTGGGAGGAGGGCACAGCTAACCAGGGGTCCCCAGATCAGGGCAGGCAGCGGCCTCCATGTACCCCGGCATCACTGCCTGGGTTTCTCTGTCCCTGGCAGGGTGCCCAGGGCATTCAAGGA
Source organism: Hydrochoerus hydrochaeris (assembly GCA_004027455.1). NCBI lineage: Eukaryota > Metazoa > Chordata > Mammalia > Rodentia > Hydrochaeridae > Hydrochoerus > Hydrochoerus hydrochaeris. The sequence continues at coordinate 55,282 of PVLA01006724.1, read as the reverse complement.
GACTGAGGGTGGCTATGCTTGGGGGCAACAAAAGCCCCCTTTCTCTTCAGTGCAGGGAATGCCTGGCACCCCCTCCAGCCCACATGGAGCCTTATCTGCCACCCAGACTCAGTGTCCACTTGATGGGGCTGAGAAGCAGCCCTGGCCCTTTACACACTTGTTCTAAACAGCCCAGCCCCAGAGCCGGAACTCTGAGGCCATTCAGAATCCAAAGTCATTGAGGGCAAAGATACCCCACCAGCTGGAATTTGAAAAAGGATAGAGGGCCACATGTGTGCCACCTGCCTCGCCTGGGCTGTCCCTTGGTGCCTTTGTGCTTGACCCTGTTTTTTAAAGTGTCCCAAGCAAAGCTGCAAGCCCGCCCACACCAGCCCTCGTCTTTTGGAGTTGCTATTGGCATGTGAAAGCCCTGGCCTTCCCTGGGAAGGTCACTGGTAGAGCCTCTGCCATGCTGATCTTGGGGAAGGCAGGACCGCTGGCCTCCCCGGCTCTGCTGCCCCTTTCCACTGATGCTAACCCTGAGCCTCAGGGAGCCCTAGAGGGAGACAGAGCCCCAAGCCACCTTCTGGCCACTACAGGCCCTGCACAGCCTCAGGCTACTCCTGGGCAGGCTGGGCCGCAGGGTCTCAGGTCCAGGTGGCTGCCCTGGCCTTGACCCCTGGGTGGGATCAGCTTCTCCTGCCACAAGCTCATTGGACTCTGTCGGAATGCAGAGGGAGGAACATGGTAAAGTGGGGCCAGGGGTCCAGGGTGGACAGAACAAAGGAGCCACGTGCCTGGATTCTGCCTGCACCCCCAGCCAGACCCACAGAGGACAGATGGAGCCCCCCCTCCGGGGTGACTCAGGCGTGAGCCTCCAGGGCTGTGTGACCCCTGGCATACAGCTGCCTGCCCATCTCTGGTTTCCTGGGGTGCAGAAATTGAGTTCCAGAGCCCGGGAGAAGACAGAGGAGCCTGGTGAAGCTCTGAGGCTGAGACTCTGGCAGGGGAAAGGAGAAATGGGGGCCAGTCCCCTAGTGGGCTCCTGTCCTTGCCTCCTCCCGCAGCCTCAGGAATCGCCTTAATTACAGCGTCAGCCTTGCTGCTCTTCCTGCCAGAAGCCCAGGAATCTAAATTAGAAGGCAGAAGGCTGGCCCCCCCCTGGCCCCCCAAGCCTGCTGGGAAGCTATCCTGGAGACGGGCCGCCCGTGGGGGCTAACGATGGAGGTGCCCAGAGCCCAGACTAGGGGGGCTGGGAGGCCGGCGGATGGCAGAAGCTGTCCACAGGGCCCTCGTGCCTGGCCCGTCCAGTGCCCACCTCGTGCCAGCCAAGCTACCAGACTGTGCTGACTTGTTTAACGCAGAGGACACTGAGGCACATGCCCAGGGACCCCCAGGGTGAAGGTGGCTAAGTTGGCCGGATCCAGGTCTCCAACGCTGACTGCTCTGGCAGAAGGGAGAGGGGTGGTGGGGGCAGGAGAGGTGGCCGGGGAGAGGAGCAGGAGGCGCTGCCTGGTGAGCAGCCCCCTGCCGCAGAGGTCCATGGGAGAGGGGCCAGGGGGCTTCAGTGTGGGGGCCGGGCAGCGGGGGTCAGGAGCTGGCCCGGGCTGGCCCATGGAACCTGGCAAGTGGGGGCTGGTTGGAGGCAGGTCCCCTGCAGATAGGGTAAGGAGGCCTGTATGCACACGTGTGTGCCTGACGTGTGTGCGCACGCCCCGGTGCATTTGCACACGTGCTTGCTCGTTGCTGTAGGTGCTGCGGTGCGTTCTGGGTGTGTGTGAGCCGGGGCGCGTGTGCAGCTCTGGGGAAGTGAGATCATGCGGACAGCAGCGAGCTGAGCACGTCCAAGCCACTGGAGCCACCGCAGCAGACACAGACACCAGGAGGGGCAGGGGTGATGGGGGTGAGGCGGGGGAGGGCAGGATGCCAGGGTGCAGAGGAGGAGCCAGCAAAGGACAGGACAGAGCAGACCAACAGAGGAACAGACAGGGGGACAGTGGACACCGGGGCAGCAGTGGGGGCACAAGGAAAGGCCCACGAGATGCCCAGAGAATGTGGGACCCAGAGACCCAGAGAGCAGACATGGGGTACTGGAGGGGAGGGGCTGTCCTGTCTCAGGGGCTCCCTCTAGCCTGCCCTGCGCAGCGAGCTGAAGGGGATGCTCTGGGGCTGTTTTACCTTCAGGTTAGGGGTTCTGGCGTCACCTGCTCTGGTGTATGCTGGGTGGGTGCCTGAGGAGCAGAGTCCTGTGGAGCACCCTGGTGGGGGTCCCCAGGACATGGAGAGCAAGGGTGGGGTCCTGGGGAGCACAGGAGGGGCTTCACATGCGGCTGTTGGGGGCTCTTGCACAGTTCGGTGGGGCCACCCCCAGGCAGGGGAGAGTCACCGGTCCGGCAAAGCTGTGTACGAGGGCTGGAGGGTGTGCAGCAGGGTGCAGAGGGGGCCCCGGGGAGTGATGGGGTCACCAAGGTGCTGACCTCAGCAATGGGTTGGCCCATTGATGGGTTTAGGGCTGAATGGGCTGTGGGAGGCTGGGTCTGGCTGGAGGAAGTTGGGGTGCTAGGGTGTGGCTTTGGGGTGATATTGGTCCCCTGCCCCTTCCTCTGTCTCTTGGTCTTCCTTGTTCTCTGCTTCCTGGCTGCCTGGGCTGAGCTTTCCTCTCCACGCCCTTCAGCTATGCTGCGGCTGCCTCTGTGTCAGCCCACCCTGGGCTGAGCCTCTGGGACCATGGGCCAAAATAAACATCTCCTCCTTGAAGCCCTGAATGTCAGGTATTTCGTCCCAGCAACAGAAAGATGACTAAGGCTCCAGCCTCGTCCCACCCCTGGGGGACCCTCCCCTCATTGTCCAAGTCCGAAGGACCCTGGGCTTGGACTCTGCCTGACTCATCACCTGCCGTGTTCTCCCCATCCAGTGGTTTTTGACCAGTGATGATTTTGCACACACCCTGGCCCTGCCTTGGGACCTTGAGGGATGACCTTTTGGTCACAGTTAGGGGTAGAGTGGTGCTACTGGTGTCCCACAGACAGAAGCCAAGGATGTTGCCAAATAATCCAAGTACGAGAGTCGCCCAGCACTCTGGCTGTCTCTGGCATCTGCTCACCATGTTAGTTCCTCCCCCAGGGTCTTTGCCTGTCCCTCCCACAGGGCTTCCTCCTGTTCTATGCCCTCTATTTTTTTGTTGCTACCAAGGATCAAACTCATGACCTTGTGCTTGCCAGGCAGGCGCTTTTGCAGCGGAGCGGAGCTAAATCCCCAGCCCCCATGGCCTCCTTGTTTTGGAGGAATCTGGTTGAATGTCCCACCCTCTTGCTCTCTGTCCCAAACCTCTGAGTATTTTCTCCCAGGCATTTACCCCCAGATGGTATGGGTCCCGTGTCTTTTTTGGACCCTTACTTATGGTCTGGTTGTGAGTTCCAGGAGGCCTAGGACATATCTGGCTCTCAGCGGTGCTCAGGTGACAAGATCTGAGTGACAAAATCTCGGGCTTACTTAGTGCCACTTACAGCACCCTGTCTCACAGAGGGGGAGACTGAGGTAGATCCAGAGACAAGTGACTTGCCCAAAGTGATGCAATGTCCGAGCTAGGGTGGGCACCCAGTCCTGCTCTCGCATTCGCCCCTTCATCACCACACCCATTTAGAAGCTGAGTGTAGTGACACGCACCTGTTATCCCAACTACTTGGGAGGCTGAGGCAGGAAGATTCAGTGTGAGACCTGCCTGGGCACTTAGTGTGACTGTCTCAAAATGAACTTTTAAGAAAGGATCGGGGGCACAGTTCAGTGGCAGAATCCTTGCCTAGCACACTCAAGGCCCTGGGTTCCATCGGCAGCACCACAAACAAGTAAACAAACTTCTAAGTTCAAATGTAATTTGCAGCATGATCAAAAACTACAGTGAATGAAAAATTTTGTTACAGCAAAAGCTCACAGAGCTGTACGTCATCCTCAAAATACTCTCCCTGGCTTCGAAACCTTATCACCTCGCTCCCACCGCTTTCTGCAGCGGGTCTGTTTCGTGTCTTTGCTTGCACCATCTTGGCCGCCTCCGTGGCCCAGATCGATTCAGGACATTTACCTTTCACGGTCATTTCTGGGAAGAGCCAGGAGTCACACAGAGCCAGGTCCGGTGAATCAGGTGCACGAGGTCGTGTTTTGATGAGCCTGACCTGTGGGTGGCGCTCGGCAGCAGCATTCACCATATTTTTGATCACAACACACACACACACACACACACACGCACGCACGCACATGCACGCACGCACATGCACACCCGGACTTGTGGAGAAGTGTGGGAAAGTGACAGGAACAATGGGATGAGTGTGCCAAGTGAGGAGCAGTATTTCCAGCAGGATTCGTGGCAATGTCTCCTTTTTTGCATTTTAAAATTTTGTACTAGTTTTTTTGTTGTTGTTGTTTTGTACTGGGGATCGAACTCAGGACCTCGCGCTTGCCAGGCAGGCGCTTATGCCGCTGAGCTAAATCCCCGGCCCATACTGGTACCCCTTTGATATCCATAATGATCACATTCATCAAGGGGAATTTGTGTCTGTCCAGGATACATCTTTTCCCCCTCTTCTCCCCCTCCCTGCAAGCCCTCTTCCCGTTCTTATTTACAAAAAAAAAGCTTTGTTTCCGTCTTTCCTTAGTTTTCTCGTCCTGTCCTCTCCTCCTCCCCCCTCCCTGGTTCCACTTCTTGTTGGGACATTTTCTTCCCATTTCCCAATATCTATTATATATTTTGGTCCTTATTTATATTTTTGGTTTCTTACACCAGAGAAACAATGTGGTATTTATACATGTGTATCCAATTTATTTCACTTAAAGGTATGGTTTCAAAAAAAATAAAACTAACTTTAAAAAGTATGGTTTCAAGGTGCCTCCACTTATCTAGAAATGTCTCAAGCTTACCCTCCTTTATGGGAGACTAGCATTCCATTCCATAAGAAAACCCATATCTGCTTTATCTATTTGTCGGTTGATAGGCATTTGGAGTGTTTCAAAGATTTAACTATTACAAACTGTGATGACAGGGTATCTTTTGCTGTAATGAGTTTTTTAAAAACTTTATTTGAGATAAGATTTCATTATGCAGTTCAAGCTGACTTTGAACTCACTTTGTAGCCCTGGCTGGCCTTGAACTCCCAGTGATCCTCCTGCCTCAGCCTCCAGGGTGCTGGGAATCCAGGTGTGTACCACCACACCTGGCATGAATTTTTAAAAAATTTAAACATTCACTATTTTGATCATGTCTCATATGACCTGGTCACCAAGAAGGGTGTGCCAGCAACCTGGGGCCCGTGTCTTTCCTTCCTTTAGAAAGCACCTCCCATCCCAGGACTGGGGTGTCCTTGTCAGTAGAGCTGCAACTTCCAGAAAGAGGGGTCCCTCGGCCCCAGGGAGAAGAGGCCCTTCCTGCAGTCTCCTACAGTGAGGAGCTTGGGGACCCTGCTAGCCTGGGGAGCCCCCCCAGAGCTCTCAGCTGCCTGGACTCCCAGCCCCGCCCCAGGCATCCAGGGCCCCCTGCTGTGCTCTCTCTGTAACTTCTGCCCCTGCCTCAGGGAGCAAAACCCTCACCCATGCCCCCAGGACTCGTCCTGTCCCATCTCCCCAAAACGCTATTCCTTGCCCCTCCCCAACACCTGTCTGGCCAATCAAGTGAGAGTATGGGGCTGGCGTCCGGCAGCAGAGCCCTGGTTCCTGTTCATTCATTCACTCCTTCACTCCTTCATTCATTCGCCCACTCATTCACCCACCCACTCATTCATTCCTTTGCTCACCCATTCAGGCGGTGGCTAAAGCTCAGACACAGACCAAGGTGGCTCAGTTAACATTCTGTGTCACCGCTTACCAGCTGTGTGACCTTGGGTAAGCCTAGGCATCACTCTGAATGCCATTTTGCAACAGTGCAAAGGGCAAGGTAAAGAGGGTCATCTGAGGCCTCCCCGGGCAAGGTGCGGGCAGTGCTGGGCACGCCTCCAGCCTGGGTAAGGTTTCTCCCACGGCGGTCATTCTGGCTCCCTTCTCCTTGCAAACCTTCCTGGGGCTTCTCGGGCCACATGGAGGAAGGACCTCTTGCATCTAGAAAATTAGGTTCTACCTGCTGACAGCACATCCAGCCCAGGCAGGACCTGACTCTGAAGGCCTCTTATGGGGAGTGGCGGGGGAATGGGCCTGGGTCCCAGTCCTCCCTTGGTTTCTGGGTAGTGTGTGACCTGGGCAGTCTCCACGCCCCCCACCCCAGGCTCCATCTGTGAACAGTGAGCGGTTGGCATGGTGATCTCAGGATGGGGATTCCGAAGACTCCCTGGGATAGGATCCCGGCTCTGCCACTGCCGCTGACTGCGGCTGGTTACGTCCCTCTGCCTCGGTCTGCACCTGTGAAACGCAACAGCAGCAGTACAGGCCCAGGAGGAGCCACACTGAGAAGAGCATGTGAGTGATGACCGTAGGAGCCGATATGTAATTGACACTCACACGAGGTAGCTAGTCAGCTGATACCAACTAGCCTTACCTCTGAGGGTCTCAGATATAATTCACAAACTGTAATATTTGTCCTTTTCTTGCATGTGTGGCCGTGGGAATTAAACTCAGGGGCCTTCTACCACTCATTTACATCCCCAGCTCCTAATTTTTTATTTTGAGACATAATCTGACTAAATCCCCCAAGGGGGGGCACTTAAATTTTCATCCTCCTGACTCAGCCTCCCAACAATGTTGGGATTGTAGGCATGAACCACCATGCCCAGGTCACATTCACTTTCACCTTTTTAAAATATATGGATGCAGGAGAGGCCATCTCCACTTAAAAATGATGTGAAGCTGGGTGTGGGGGCACAGGTCTGTAATCCCAGCACCTGGGAGGCTGAGGCAGGAGGGTGGTAGTGAATTCAAGGCCAACCTGGGTAAGACCCTGTCTCAAAGAAAGAAAGAAAGAAAGAAAGAAAGAAAGAAAGAAAGAAAGAAAGAAAGATAGATAGATAGATAGATAGATAGATAATGTGGAGCTCGGAGCCCTCGTCCTGAATCAAGAGTTGGGCTTACTTTTCCTTTCATTTCCTCTCTCTTTATAAAATTTTAAAAATTGTTTGTGGGTGTTGCTGGTGGTTGATCCTCATGCAGGGCGAGGGCTCTACCACTGAGCCGCCCCAGCTCTCTGCTTACCTTTGTGTGTGCCTGTACTGTCCTAAGGATTGAGCCCAGGGCCTGTGCACTGAGTTAATCCCCTACTCCTTCGCTTGTTTTGAGACAGGGTCAGGCTGAGACCCTAACTGCCCACAAACTCGCAGTCCTCTTGCCTCCGTCTCCCCAGTCACTGAGACTACAGGTGTGTATCACTACATCCTGTTTCTACCTTTTTAGTTTCGATGCTCTTAAAATGATGTTTTTCTTCCTTTTTTAAAATTGGAGTTAGAGACTCTAGTTGTCCTCAGCAGCAGTGTTGGTCCCAGTTACTTAGGTCCTTGTTGCTAAGTTACTATGTTACCCAGACTGGGCTCAAATTTGCAGTCTTCCTGCCTCAGCCTCCCAGAGTGCTGGGATCACAGGTATATGCCACCATGCCTGGCCCATGGCTTGGAAGGAGAAGCCCCTACTCCTAGGCCAGGATGTCCCCTGCCTCTGCTTCCCCTCCCTGATCTCAAAGCCCTGCACAGAATGCTGCCACATCAGGTCCTGACATCAGGTCCCTTACGGAATGGCCGCATCTCCATAGCTGTAACTCTACTTGTCACCAAGCGCTTATGTGGCAGCCCTACATGCCAGGCCTATCCCAGGCACTGGGGATTCAGCCATGAATCAGAGGCTGTCCAAAGCCCCCAGCAGGTAACAGGCAATTACAGCCTAGTGTGACCAAGGTGGGGAGGAGAAGCCAACTGGGGGAGCCATGGGCACATTGCAATCAGGGGAGGCTTCCTGGAGGGGGAATCACTGAAGCTGAGGTTTACGGAAAGTAGCAATCACCAGGCTCAGATTCCCTCTGTCTTCTGGCGGAAGGGCTCCTTTCTGGAAAGGTCACCTCCGCTCCTGCCTCCCCCTCCTTTGCCCGGGGGCAGCCTGGAGGATGCCTCCTGCCCCACTGCCCAGAGCCGGAAGGAGCTGAATGAAGCTGCAGAGTCTGTCTTCCTGCGTGCCTCTGCCACCGCGTCCCCCCTTTGTGCCCCGGGGCTCTGCCGGCCTTCCTGCGGCACCTCCGGCCCAGCCCGTCCTGTTTGACTTGGATGTGGTCCCTGAGCCAGGACACCAGGAGCCATGGGGTGGAGGGGAGCAGAGCCCTGCACCCCAAGCCCCTGGAGTGACCATGTGGGTGCTTCTGCCCAGGCAGCTGGGGTCTAGGAACCAGTGAGGGGGACAGCAAGGGTCCCCTGGGTCCTTACCTACTCCTCAGGTCCCTCCGGGAGGAAGGGGGCTGGAACAGCAGGGTGGTCGGAGTGGTCCCAGGTGAGAACAGGTCACATCCAGCCCCACCCACTCAGTGTCCCCCTGGGGTGTGGGTTCACGGGACAAATGAGAGGTGGAGGCAGCTCCTAAAGCCAGGTCTCCTGCCTCCTGTCCTGGGCTGGGTCCTTCGTCTGCCCTCTCCACACAGGGGTCTTGTGGCCAGCTGCAGGGCCAGGCAGAGATGTCACCAATGTCAACTGGGGCCAGGGTGGGTGGGGTTTGCACATGCAGCAGGCCCAGCAAGGAGTTGGCTTTCTCCAGCTGAGAGCCTGGGAATGGGCCTCCTGGGGGTGGCTGAAGAGCCATCGGTAAGGCCCTGTCTTGGGGCATCTTGGGAGGCTGATCCCTTGGGGCTGGCACTTTCCTGGCTCAAAACTCCACAGGTGTCAACAAAACAGGCAGAACAAGACAGGTCTTGTTCAGTTGTGGGGTTTTGTCACCATATCTGCGTACCAGGAGCCAAAGACTACCAGACCTTGGACACCAGGACTAAGGGGAGAGGGGAGGGAGGATCTTCCGGTGCCAAAATAATCAAGATGCGCTATATAGGTTCCAATTTCCCAAAACCATTGTAGTTATTTTGTGTTGCAAACATAAGGCCTTTAAATAAAGACCACTGTACCCACCTGGGCACAGCCGGATGGGAAGGAAGGAGGCGCTGGCCTCCAGGAACCATGAGGTCCCGTTTGAGGACCGGGGAGGGGGCAGGCAAGCTGGGGGCCCTGGGAAGGATGCAAGGAAGTGAGTTTTGCTCTCCACTTGCTGCCATCACAAATATAATTGTGCGACCGAGGATCTTAGTGATTTTTGTCTAGAAAGGAAGAGGAATGAATAGCAGCCCGAGCTGCTGACACTTGTTTAGCAGGGACAGACTGCACGGTCCCTTTTGTGGTTTGGATCACGTGCATTCACCCGTCTGCCTTCAGAGGGGATTGCAGCGAGCTCTCATGTTTTGGTCTCCATTCATCGTGGTCCATGAAGAGGCCCCGTCTGACATCGGTGGTCTGTGACATCGCTGCCCCGTGGCCACAGCCCACCACCCCAAGGGAGGCAGGCCAGGGCGCTGCTGGCTGTCAGGGGCTCCCCTCGCTTTCTTCTTGTGAAAGGCAACTCCGTGGAGCTGGAGAGCTGGCTGTGGCACACGGGGTGCCCGTGAGCCCGTGGGGGGCGGACGCCTGCTGTGCCTCACCTGCGGGGCCTGGAGGGTGCAGAGAAGCTGGCCTGAGGCTGGGGAGAAGAGGCCCTGGCATCGGACCCGGGTTCAGATCCGAAGCTCGAGCCCTTTGGCCCATCAGCCCTTCTTGCTGCGGTATTTGGAGAGCATCATCCTATGCCAGGGGCCGGGGGCCTCGGGTCAGGGTCCGAGCTCTCTAGAAAGTGGGACCAGCACTGTAGCTGAGATAAATAAACACCTACCTCCTCTGTCTCCCAGGATCGCTGTGAGGTCAAACGGGCAGCTGTGGGCAAAGTCGGGAGCGTGGAGCTGGGCACAATCCCCTGCTCCTCCCAGGGGCTCCAAGCCTCCCTGGCCCTCTGCCCTGTGGGCCTCTTATTAGAGAGGCAGGAGGGCCCATCTCAAGGTCAGCCTGCTTCAGAGAGCAAGTGCCCTTCCCCCTCTGCAGGGCCCTGAGACCCCAGCTGGTCCCCCCGGAGGCGAGCCCAGGGCCTCAGCCGGTCAGCTTCTCCCTGAGCGGAGGCCATGTGACCCAGCAGGGGGAGGCCTTGGCTCTCAGAATTGCCTGCCAGCTGCTGAGCCCCTGACACCTTGGGGCACAAGTGCCACTGTGGGCAGGATGCCCCGTGCCACCTCCAGACAGTGCGGGGGCCATTCTGTGCCTCTCCAGCCTCCTTCAGAGAGGCCCAGGGCAGCACCAGTATAGCAGAGGGCACCAGGCTGAGGGGGTGGACCGGGACATGTGCCATCTTGCTCTTGCAGGCGTGCAGGAGGGGTGGTGACAGGAGAGCGTGAGACCAGCGCAGAAGGAAGTTTGTATACCTGCGGGAGCTGGCAGGGGCAGTGGTGCGGGCAGCCGGGTGCACAGCTGGGGGTGTGCGTGGACACACCCCTGGGTGTAGGGACGGGCTTGTGTGTCTTGCAGCAGAGTGGCGCCCATTCCTGTGCACCTGTGTGATACCCCCACCTCAGTGGGTGGGCCTGGGCTGAGTCCCAGTTGTTTTCTGGCTTCGTGACCTTGGCTGGGTCACTTGCCCTCTCTGAGCTTCCATTGTCTGCTCCACAAGTACCTGAGAATTTTCAGTGTACCTGGAGCAAAGGAGGCGGAGAGGGTCCATGCCCTCCTGCAGTTGGTGAGCTAGACTCAGTGTTTCCATCTTGAAATTGGAGTGCCAGGGCTTGGGTCAAGAGCTTGGTGGAGACCTGTTTTCTTCCCCTGTTGGAAACGCTAGAGCTATACCTTTCCCCTGAGGGGCACAGGTCCTGGCTGGTGGGAACAGGAAGTCCTTGCTTTGTTGCTGACCTGGCCCTGGAGCAAGCCGCCAAAGTCGCCAAGGTGGGGCCCCTGGCACCTTAGCACCAGCCAGGGGGGCAGGGAGGGGAGCAGGTCTGGAGGACAAAGATTCTCTGTGGCCCCCAGCCGTCACCTCTGCACACACCCAGTGTGGGCACAGGTGTGGGATAGAAACTCCTCCGGCAAGTTGGGGCACCCTCTGCTCCCTGTGGGCGGGGATCCCAGGATGGGGCCAGGAGCGGGCGGAGCAGGCGGCTGCCAACTTCCCACTGGGCTGCTGTTTACACCCAAGCAATGAGCTGCCTCTGCTTCCATCGCCTTCTCACCTGGCCAGGTGTGCAGAATGGGCTGGATGGCTTCTGCCTGGCATTCAAGACCTGGGCCCTGCTGGTTTGGGCACCAGAAGGGACGGCAGAGGAGGACGACTCCGGTCCAGCAGTCCTGGGCCCATGGCAACCCTGCCAAGTGGGAGGCACTGCGGTTCCCATCCAGGGCCGGCTGGCAGAGCACCAGGCCACCCACTGGGCCAGAAAGAATGGTGCCTCAAACAGCACTGGCGAGTGCCTCTTCCCCTTCAGTGGGCAGGGATGGGGCATTACTGAGGCTGGCTGCCCTCTGTCACCCCGGAAGGCAGTGGACAGGAAATGGGCTGTGGCTAAGGCAGGAAGAACCCAAGTCAGACCCAGGATGGAGCCAGAGTCCGAGAGCTGCTTCCTGGGTGCCGCTCCGACCCCTCTGCCTTTGGGATGGGTGAGAGGAGCGAGGAGAGTCAGGAGAGCTGGGAGGACAGTTTGGATCTCTGCTTCCTTGAACCAAGCAGAGGGCAGTGGGTCCTGCACCTGCCTCCCCACCTGCCCACCCATCTCCCCACAGAAAGCCCAGGCTTGGGGTCAGAATTACAAGGTGACCGTGACAAAGCCCTTGAGCCTCTCTGAGCCTCCGTTTCCCGATTCTGCACGATGGGTGCAGCACATCTGTCCCTCAGGGCTTGTGTGGCACTGCAGTGTCCACCGGCAGCCACACATCCTGGGCACTTCCTGTATGCCATGCACCCCGCACAGGGTCCTTCATCCCCGGCCCTGTCTTCTGGGGCAAGTACCAGGAGAGCCTGTTTCACCACTGAGGAAGCTGGGGCTTTGAGAGTCTGAGGGAGAGCCTGAGGTGAGTTAGGAGATGTCCCATACGGCCCTATCTCGCTGTCCCCACAGCCCATGAGACTGTGACCTGCTGAAGTGTAGAGTTAAGCTTAGGGTTGCGGCCACCCCATCTTGGGGCAGTTCCTGTAAGTCAGGCGAGCAGTTTCCTCCTGGTTACCATCCCAAGTTTCATTTCCTTTAGCAAAGGCTCAGGGTGGCAGGATCAGCAGCCTCCCCAGCTGGGGCCCTGCCCAGTGCACAGCGACCCAGCTCCCAGGGCCGCCTTCACCTCCCCCGGAGCTGGGGCTGCAGGCATGCGCTCCCCTTCCTCTGTCTTCCCCCATCACCCACCAGCCTCCATTAAACCCCCTCCCTCCTCCCTGTGCCCTGCTGGTGCCAAAGTGTGGCCTCCTCTGACACCTGGGTTTCACCCATGTCCCTCTGTCCTGGCCCAGCACCCTGGCCCTGGACTGTAGCCTTCCATGGCTCTCCTTGGCCTCCTGGTGGGTCTGGCATTCAAGGTCCTCTCTGTGGTCCCTGCCTGAGCCCCAAGACCTTGGCCTCCTAGCCTGTCTCCCTCCTGCCCTGCCAGCCCAGAGTCAGCCCGTGAGTCTGGAGGGGACTAGGCACAAACGCACCAAATCGCCTGCTGGGAAGCTCTGCAGGAGCTCAGTCCCTCTGCCAGGGGGTGGGGGCACTGAGCCTCCCTCCCCCGCGGCTGCCCACCCAGAGCTGAAGAACCTACAGGGTCCTGTGCAGGTCACCCAGGGGCTGCCAGTGCCAGGGCCTCGCCACCCACCATGTGCCTCCCCCCTCAGGGGCAGGTTCAGGGCACAGACCTTGAGCCTCCTCCCAGCCCTGGGGAAGCTATCCCTTGGCTATTTCCCCCGCTCCAGGCCAGAGGCCTCCGCCCACCCGCTGCCCACCCCCGGCAGGTTGTTTAAGTTGTTTTCCGGGTGGGCGCAAGGCCTGGCTCGGCCTCCAGGGCCTGCCAGTCACGTAGCCAAACCTGTTCCTCCTCTCTTCCAGGGCTGCTGAGCGCAGCGGTTTCCTGCTGGGGAGAGCACAATGGAGCTGCCCCAGGGACCCACCCTGGGGTGGTGCCAGCCCAGCTTCTCTGGGCTGTGTGACCCACCACGGGGCCCACACCCTCTCGGAGCCCAGGTTTCCCGAGTGAGAAGTGAGGGGGTGAGACAAGGCCGAGAGAGGTCGCTTGCCAGTGACAGACACAGTAAACTCTCTGAGCAAGGAGTCCACACTGGGCTCATGGCCTCTCGGCCACCTGCTGGTTCACTCTGCTGGTCACAGCGGATTCGCCCTCCTTCTGTCCTTCTGCTCAGCAAGCCTCTGTCTTCATCCTGCAGCCTGAGTTTTGGTGGTGGAGAAACAAGAGGAAATGGGGGAGCAAATGGGGTCCCCTGGAGAGATTAACCTGGGGACAGGGAGGGGAGGTGTGGGGAAACCAAAAGGGACTTCACGAAGGATGGACAGAGCCCTTGGACAGTCCCTGCCGCCCCTACACCCATGCCGCCTTGCCTCCAGCATGCCGTGGCCCTCACCCTGGGCAGCCTGGCACCCCGTTCTTTCCAGTACCAGCTCAGCCCTGACCCCTCTCCTGCCCCAGCCAGCCCCTGGAATGCCACTGAGACTCCAGGCCCCCAGGAACCAGACGTAGCAAAGCCTTTACTGACCCAGTCTCTCTCCTCTCTGTGTCCACCCCTCCCACGCAGAGAGCCCCCATCCCGAGCACAACCCCAGCACTTTACTTTCTCTGGCTGATGGCCTAGAGTCCTGGCACGGCCTGTTGGAGCCTCAGTTTCCCCCAAATGATGGCCTTCAGACGAATCCTCACTTCCTAAACTGTTTGCAATAAGAAGTATGAACAGCGAGAGGCTCAGAGTTCTAAGAATTTGTGTATTTGTTATTTATTTCTTTTTAGTTTTTTGAGACAGGGTCTCAGTATGAGTTCAGGCTGGCCTCGAACTCATGGCAATCTTCCTGCTTCAGCCTCCTGAGCACTGGAGTTGTAGTCATGCACCAACATGACCAGCTAGGATTTGTTTTGCTTTGTTTGGTACTGGGGATCAAACTCACAACCTAGCATTTGCCAAGCAGGCACTTATGTGGCTGAGCTGAATCCCCAGTCCAGGATTTTTATTTTGACTGGAATTGTCCTGGTATTCCTCTGTGTCTTATGCCTGTCTTCCTGTTCCTTCTACTTCTTTTATTATTGTTGTTGCTGTTTTTTGTTTCATTATTTGTTTGTTTGAGACAGAGTCTTGCTTTGCAGTCCAGGCTGGACTTGAACTCACTATGTATCCAGGGTTAGCCTTGGACTTGAAGAGATTCTCCTGCCTCAGCTTGAGTCCTGGTATTTATAGGCATGTGCTACCATGTCCAGCTCCCTTGCATTTCTGACTCCTGCTTTTCCATTGTGGACAGGGCCTGTCCCGGAGCCCACTTCCCTCACCTTCATTGCCCCATCCCTGGAGCACCTCTGTGGGGGCGCTTTCCCAGAGCCTGGCTTCTCTGCCCCCACCCCTCCAGCTTGGGTGGGAAAGGCAGAGTGTTGGGGCGGGGCAGGGCAGGGCAGGGCAGGGCAGGGCAGGGCAGGGCAGGGCAGGAGGCAGCTGGGCTCTGTTTCTGTGTGTGCATGTGGGGGTTTCCTCTTAGACTGGTTTTCCAAACAAAAGGGCTGGTGGTTTGGGACATGGCCAGCTCTGGCCCCTCCACAGGGCCAAGGACACTGCACTCACGCTCCTCCCAAGCCAGGTCAGCCTGGGGACGCTTCGCAGCCCTGTCACACAGGGGCCATCACCCATTCTACAGGGGGAGAGTCCGAGGCTCAGAGACCCCCGAGGGCTACACTCACAAAGGGGCTCAAGGGGCTCAAGGGCGCCCAGCATCAAGTTCTCTCCCGAGCTGAGACTCCTCTTCCCCTGGCTTCCCCAAAACTCTCAGCCTAAGCTTTGCATCCCAGGCAGCCCCTGCCCGGCCCGGTCCTCACCACACCTCCCAGGTGGACATGAACCCCTTGTGGCTTCTGCTACTGCATTTTTTTTTTTTTCAGTACAGTGCTAGGAATTTAACCCAGGGTCTCCTCACTGAGCCAGCCCTTTTTATTTTGAGGCAGGGTCTCCCTAAATGGCCCAGGTTAGGCTTGAAATTATAACGCTCCTGCCTCAGCCTCCCACAGTGCTGGGATTACAGGCACTATCACCACGCCCGGCTCCACTATCACTCTTAGACAGTCAAGGGCTGCCACGGCCAGGCCCTGTTCTAATAGCGCTACCCAGGCTTAGCTTACTTGGCCCTCAGATGCTCCTGGAGGGAGGGAGGGCGATTATTCTTCTCAGTTTACAAGTGAGAACCTGAAGCCCAGAGAGGGCTGGTGACTTGCCCAGGGGTAACAGAGCCAGTATTTGATCCCAGGCAGACAGGCTTGGCTTCCCTGTAAGCTCCCCCGGATCTCCAGCGCAGACCTCTGTCCCAGGGCAGGGGGTGGTCACTGCGCCTGCCTAGCGCCCAACCTAGTGCCCGTCTCACCCTAGGCTAAGACCCTGTCTCCATCTGTCCAACCCACCACTGGACTGGGACATCTCAGGTTCCCTTCATTCGTGCCCATGTCCCCATGCCCTGCCTCACAGGCTTGGTGCCCCACCGGGTCCCAGCAGGTGTTCTTGGGAGAACCTAGTGGATTCCAATTTGGGATCGGCCCGGCTTCTCTACAGTGCCCTCTGCTGGCCAGACTGGGCACTGCCATGTCTCCAGGCTGAGAGCCCACGCTTGAACTGCCAGGGTCAGCCTAATAACCCCCTAGGTTTACAGAGCTCCTTTCTTCCACCGAGCTCAAAGAGCTTTCCCACCTGTGATCTTCCCTGGCCTGGGACCAGCCCCGGGATTGTGGGAGGGCCCCGCATTCATCTCCCCATTTTACAGAGGCAAACCAAGGCCCGCAGAGGGTCCGGGCGAGCCCCAGCGTGCGGCCGGCAGGACTAACAGCCCCATGTGTCTGACTTTCTCAGGCACAAAGGAACACACAGAGGCCTGGAGGGGGCAGACGTGCCCGAATGAGTCCTGGGCCAGCACCCCGGGGTCCTGAGCACCGTCTGGGGCTTTCCCACAACATCAAGGCCTTGAAGGGGACGTGGAACAAGCCTGGGCCAACCACTGTGCCTCGTGGCGTGCCTCTGTCCCATCTGTAAGAGGAAGCACTTCCGTGTCCTGCCTGCCTCCCAGGATGCGCACCATGCAGCCGGACAGAGCAGATGGACAGAGGCTGGGAAATGCTCATGACCAGCCGTGAGGTCAGGTGAGAGGGTGACGAAAGATGAGCATGTCAGTCCTACCAGACACAAGTACCAACCCAAGAGAAGACTCCAGCCATGGTGCGATCTCCACAAGGGCCAACTGTTGTGTGCTGCCCCATCCTGCCCAGCCAACCTGCTCAGGGTACCACGGGTTGACAAGAAATGGTCAGCTAGTTGTGGTGGTGCATGTCTGTAATCTCAGCACGTGGGAGGCTGAGGCAGGAGGATCGCAAGTTCAAGGCCAGCCTAGACTACATAGTGAGACTCTATCTCAAAACAAAGAAATGGTCAGTCTCACCCTAAGATTGCACACCGAACCCTGCTGTGCCCTGCCTGGTGTGGTTCATGATTTGTCACTTTCTTTATTCCCCCTCTGTCAGACTCTAAACTGGGCCTCAGAAAACCTTTTCTGTGCAAGTCACAGCTCCACAGTTGTAAGGCAGCAAAGTCATGTACAACAGGCAAACAAATGAGCACAGATGTGTTTAAATAAAACTTTATTTACAAGAACAAGCTGTGGGCAGCTTCAGGCTCCAAAGCAGCTGGACCTTACCTGTTTTCTATCAGCTGCATCCTATCATTTGGGCAGCTAACACCTTGCAGGCACCAAGGCGACCCCTCTTGGGTAGGACTCCAGGACAGACATGTGTGGTGTGGCCTTGTGGGGAGCAGTTCACAGCTTGTGCAGCCCTGGTCTCATCCTAGGGTCCCCCGCACTCAGGACGGAGCCTGT
This sequence comes from Hydrochoerus hydrochaeris, assembly GCA_004027455.1. Classification (NCBI taxonomy): domain Eukaryota; kingdom Metazoa; phylum Chordata; class Mammalia; order Rodentia; family Hydrochaeridae; genus Hydrochoerus; species Hydrochoerus hydrochaeris. The sequence continues at coordinate 38,217 of PVLA01006724.1, read as the reverse complement.
CAGAGTGGTTGTGTCTCTTCTGTCTGACTTGGGGCTGCCCTGCTGTCTCCCCCATCAGACTGGGAATTTGCCCTTCTGTCCCTTCCTGTCCCACCTAGCCCAGCCAGTGTCTGGGGAGGGCTCTAACTGGACTCCAGCCAGAAGCCCCCAATCCTACATCTGGACCTGGGAGTAGGTACATCCCAAAGTCTCCCAGGCGCCCCCAAAAGCTCCAACCATTGGCCCCTGAGGCCCCCAGGCAGGGCTTGGTTTCCAGAAGTAGCACTTAGCATCCAAGCCCTCCAGATTGGAGTGCCGAGTCCCAAAGGTTGTGGGGTCCGGGTCCCAGCTCTGCTGCTAATGTCCAAAGAGTGGGAGTCAGGACCAGGCACCTTGGAGACTGGGAGCACTGCCAGCCTCTAGGAGACAGTGCCAACCAGGAAAAGGTAGAGGAACCCTGGCAGGATACAGCTCAGAGAAGATGCCACCTTGGTGCTGAGTCCCACCCTAGGGCAGACGTCGCCCCACGTGAGAGAGCTGGTCCCCTCCGCCTGTGCCCGCTCCATTGTACAGGGTGTGGCGTGCACAGCCCTGAGCCCTGGCCCAGTCTCAGTTGCCAGCGTGGTACTTTCTGGGTCAATTAGCTGAGGGAGGAAGGGAAATGAAGGCTGAGAAGGATGGCATTGTCTCAGGCTGCCCCACAGCGGCCGCCCAAGGCATGACACTCAGTCAGCTCCAGGCGCCCCCCTGCATCTGTGCCAGGGTTCTAGCAGGGGCCTCTTCCTGCCTGCAGAGACCCTGACACTGGGAGGCAGGACGCCAGCCTCTGAGTCCTGGGCCAGGTGCTCTGGAGAAAACTTCAGGTCCCCTCTGCTCCACAGGCAGGGGCTTTCCTGGCTGGGGTTGGTCTCTCCCTGTGTCCCAGGGCTGGCATGGCAGGTGTTTCCTCCCTTGGACCTGGGGCTCCCTGCGGGCTCTGCCTCCTCGAACACCAAGGGCTTCCTTGCTCTCTCTCTCCCTACCCTATCTCATCCATGCAGCTGGCTGTCCTGGGGATAAGGGCAGGTGACAGTTGGACCCACAGGTCCAGAGAGTGGGGTCAGGTGACAGTCAGATCCACTCTCCGCTCCGAGGTCAGCCCGTGGCCTTCTTTCTTGCGATTCCTGGGAAGGCCCCCAGCTCCAACCCCAACCAGAGAAACAGGGGACCCCACACGCATACAGAGTAACAGATGGCAGTGCACTTCGCAGAGAGGAAAAGGAGGGGTTGCCTGATGCTTTGTGCCAAAGTCCAAGCCTTCTCTTCCCGTGAGTTCCAGTCTGCAGTGCCCTGCCTGCCTCGGTCCAGCATCAACTCAGACCAGACAGTGCCTGGCCCCTGTCAGTACTCTGCGAGTTAACTCTGCCTTGGTTGTGACCATTTTCCAGACATGGGAGCTGGGGTGAGTCTTGTTCTCTTGCATTCAGTCAACATACACTGAGAGCCTGCCATGCATCATTCCAGACACAGGATTCAAACCCAAGTCTGCCCAGCACTCGCTGTTCTGCTGGTCAGCCGCTAGCCTCCCTAGGGAGATGCTGGAGGTCTGAGACGGACAATAGCTGCTCACTGTCCCCCAAATGCCACTGCCTTGGTGTCCTGAGATATCCCTGCCTCCAAATCTTCATGTATGAAGAGCCTGTCAACATCCTACTCAGCCTTCAAACTGTACTTTCAGGGTCACTGTCACCTTGGCTGTCCCCAGGAGCCTTGGCAGAAGGACTTCCTCACACACTCCTCTGACAGGGGACCCAGCACCTTCAGCTTTGACCCCAGCCATCCATGCAATGTCTCCTCAGAAGGGAAGTGTCCCTGCCCTGCCCCCGGGATGCCTGGCAGGTACTGGCCGCATCCATTCTGTGGCGGCTCCCGAGGACCTGATTAATCTTTCTCCAACCAAGCCCTGCAGCATCTCTCTCCACACTCCAGTGCCCAGAGCAGAGCTGGCATTCAGAGCTACTGAGTGACCACAAATGAGCAGGAGCAAGTGGGGCAGCCTGCAGGAGGGGGCGCTCCCCGGATGCCCAGGACACGGTGAGAGAATGAGAAGCCAGGTGGGAAGGGCGTGGCCTGGCTGCCCCTTCCTGCATGGCCGGAGCGCACTGGGGGAGACAGTGGAAGGTCACAGGGCAGATGAGGTGAGCTGGAGAGGGCAGCCTGCCCCGGAGGAGCTGTCTGTGCATCGTCCGCTTCAGCAGACCTCCAAGGACTGGGGAGGTGAACGTGGAGCGCTGCCCCTCAGTGCCCAGGCTCAGGCTGGGGCCAGGGCTGGGCTGCTGGGCAGGAGCCCTGAGTTCTAGTCCTCATTCTGCCACTGATCAGCTGTGTGACCTTGGCAAACCCCCACCCCTCTCCGAGGAGCGGCAGGTACACTGAGAGGGCTGGGCTGGCACAGAGCTGACCTGTGTGAGCGCCGGGGGCTGGAGGCACCAAAGGCACGGCTAGTGACCCAGCCGCATCTTGTCTTAGCCTACATAGAGCCATCCTTTCCCCTGCAAGCTGCCTGTCCTCTCTGCAGGGGTCCCCTTCTGTCCGTTGTGTCCTGCAGCTGTCCGGCTGCCAGCAGCTGTGACGGACCATCCTGCGTCACAGTGAGTCAGGGCCCTTCTCCAAGCCAGCCCCAGCCACTCCATGCCAGGAATGAGAAAAAGGACACTTCTGCCTCCTCCGCCCGGGTCCCCCAGAGCCACCTCAGCAAGGCCAGAGTTGGAGGGCAGAGCAGCTGCACCTGACATGGTACTCACTCAAAGACAGGCGCTCCTGGCCCCTTCTACTGGCACACAGTAGGCACTTCATATGTGTCTCCTAAGCAGGGGCTCCCTCCTCCCCTACATGTGGGAAGCTAGGGGAGGTAACGGAGCAGCAGCCTTGTGTTGCTGTCTCTCCTAGTGCCCGCTTGAGCCAGGTGTGGTGGTGTATGTGTGTAATCCCAGCACTCAGGAGGCTGAGACAGGAGGATCGCCGAGAGTTCAAGGCCAACCTGGGCTACATAGTGAGTTCAAAACCAGCCTGAACTACATAGTGAGACCCTATTGTATAAAATCAAAGCAAACTACTACAGTTCTGCCCCAGAGTCCATGAGGGATTATTTCCAAGATCCCCATCATTCAAAGATACCAAAATCTTTGGATGTTCCAGTGGATGTTTTATATAAAACAGTGTAGCATTTGGTTACCACCTACGTCCTGTAAACTTCAGGTCATCTCCAGGTTAAATTCTGCAGATAGTTGTTGCCCTGTATTGTGCGGGGACTAAAGACAAGGAAAAGCCAGGCGTGGCAGCACATGCCTGTAATCCCAGCACCCGGGGAGGCTGAGGCAAGATGAGCACAAATTTGAGCCCAGCCTGGGCAATTTAGCAATATAATGAAACCCTGTCTTAAAATAACAAATAAAAAGCATGACTGTGGAAGCTCAGTGCAGAGGCCGTGGGCTACTCCCCAATACCACCAAGGAGGGTGGGGGGGAAGACAGGAAAAAACCAGGGCTTATGCAGTACAGACTCTTTGTTGTTGGGATATTTTTAACCTGCAGGTGATTGAACCCAAGGGAATGTAGATACTACAGACCCTGAGGACTACTCAGTTTTAGCCTTAAGTACCCACTGTGAGTCAGTCGTTTTTGCCTATATTATGTCACTAGCCCTCACGGCAATTTCATCAGGTGATATTTACCTGCAGCCAACAGCACCGAAGGTGAAGCACCTCCTTGAGGTCACCGAGCACAGAGAAGCTGAGCCTCGGGCCACGCCTCAGTGCCCTGCCTCAAATCTGTCACCCTGCAGAGCCACCTGCAGCAGCATGAGGAAGGAGGAAACAGCACAGGTCCAAGGGCATGTGCTTCAGACACTGGGGTGCTTCAGACCTGGGAGGGTTGGCCAGGGGACCCCCAGTCAGCCCCTCCTCGAGCCAGTGTGTGTGTGTGTGCGCGCAAATGGGTGTGTAAATATGTGCACAAATGTGGGTGTGCACAAGCACTGTGTGTGTGTGAGTGGGGAGAGGTGCACATGGAAGAGTACGCTCACGCATAGCTGGGTGTGAGTGTACCAGTGTGTGTGAGATGAGATGTAGCTGCTGGTGCTCCACCGGCAGCCACCAGGATGGCGACAAAAATTCGTGCCTCAGTTTACCCTTCCCTAGACAAACCATGAGAGGCAGTCCTTGACCCCTTCAGTCCTACCAAACCTCCCTCGTCCAGTGCTGAGGCCACTAGTGCACTCTCTGTGTCCCGACCTTGGACCAGCAGCCCCCAGATGAGGAGACCAAGGTCACTGACCCTCACACTGAGTGTCCCCAGAAGGCACCGACCGACATTGGGACCTCAGTGCCTTTCTCTGCAGAGCAAGCGACTGGAGTTACCATGGGTGCAGCTCACCAGCCGGTCACTGTTGTTAAATTAATGTTTACTTTAGGCTCCCAACCCCAGCAACCCTCCTGCCCTGCTGCCTTCCGTCTTCAGCCTCAGGTTGGTGCCCCAGGCCTGAGCAAAACCGAGATCGCCCCACACTGCCCCGCCCCCCCCCCGCCCGGGTCTGAGACAAGTGCGCGGCGGGGTGGGGGGTGGGGAATGGGGGGGATGGGGGGCCCCCTCTCCGCCCCCTCCTCCCCCCTTCTCCCCTCCGGGCCCCTCCTCCCTTCTCCCTGCCCGCGCGCCCCGCCCCGCCCCTCGGTG
>PVLA01006724.1:0-33429 GCA_004027455.1 Hydrochoerus hydrochaeris | reverse complement strand
GAGAGCGCACGGCCCGAGCCCCGGCCCCGCGGGTCCCCATCGTCCCCCCGCCCCGCGCCCGCGCTGCCCGCGCCGAGGAGACATGAGCGCCCGGCCCGTCGCACCCCAGGCGCAGCGGCGCGGCCCTGCGGCCCCGTGATGGTGATGGGCTCCTGCGTGTCGCGAGGTGAGGGGCGCGGGGGACCTGGGCGACCTGCGGCCGCTCCGAGGGAGCGGGTGGGGGCAGCGCAGCGGCGCCGCCCCGGGGACTGGGGTTGCGCGGCGCGGAGGTCCCCGCATCCCGGCCTCCCTTCCACCGGCAGGTGGCACGGAGCAGGGTCCCCCACGCTGACTTCCCTGCGGCCACACACCCCCGCGGGGCGCCTGGCAGGAGGCTTCCGAGTACCCCTGGCTCCTCTTAGGGAAGAGGGTCCAGGAGATAAAGTAGACCTGCCCCTCGGCCCCCCAAGATGCAGACCTTGTTACACCCCGCCCCCATCCGCAGTGCCAGGGCCCCTGGCAGGAAGGGGTTAAGGGCGGAACCTAAAGAAGGTTCCCCTTCTCCAGCCTGACCTGAGCCCCTACCTCCATCAGGACGCTGGAGAGGTCAGAGGACAGCTGAGGCTAGAGGGACCCCCTGCTTTTCTCTCTTGACCTGACACCCTTGACTGTCCCCAACGTGCCATCAAGGAGCTGGAGTGAGCTGCCCCCACCTGGGGGCCCAGGGCAGGCCTGAGGACCCTCTGCCGCGAGGGGTACAGAGGCTGGGGATGGGCTCGGTGGCTCTGGAGCCCCCTCCCCAGCAGGCTGCGGGCTGCCCCTTAGAAAGAGGTTGGGCTGGGCTTGGCTCTCACCTGAGACTTTCAGCCCATGGCGGCGGGCGGGACCAGGGTGCGGGGCTGTGGTGGCCCAGGCCAGATCCACTGACCCTGACCTCAAGGTCTTGGGGGACAGACATCCCACCCATCACCCCCCACCCCTGTCGCTTTCAGGTGCAGAGGGATGGACTGGTCTGGAGGGCACCTGGGGGATGATTCCAGGCAGGACCAGGGCCCCTCCCCCTCCTGGGATTTTGTCACTGGCGAAGGTGGCTGTGGATGTCGCCCTGGGTGGTGTAGAGGTGGCATTGTGAGTGGGAGAGGGGAATGAACAGCTCAGGCCGGAGAAGCGCCTACTGTGTGCAGGCAGGGCTTAGGCCAGGTCTGTGTGCCTGCAGCCGCGCGGGAGGAGAGGCAGTTCTCAGAGTGCGGAGAAGGTTCTTTAGGAGTCACAGGCTCTTGGCTCTCACCATCTAAGGTGTCCTCAGAAACCCCCAAGGCTCCAGGCAGTGTCCAGTGGGACGGTCATGCTCCTGGCCTTGGGCACCTAGACACTGCCTCAGGGAATGTGTCCCTTCCCCATCACCTGGTCATCTGGTGCCCAGTGCCGTGGGGACCGTGTCCCAGGTGGACTGGTCTGGGAACTGAGGGTCAGGGAGCAAGAGAGCAAGAGACACCTGCCAAAGTCACACTGTGAGGCTGAAGCCCAAGTCCCCTCTGTCCCGTGCCTGATGCTCCCTCTGCCAGGCCTGTCTGAGGTCACCCTGGCCAGGACACACCCTCTCCACCTTCTCTTGTCTGCCTGGGCTTCCTCAGGGCCATCCACAGGTCCAGCCATGCCCTCCTGAGTGCACAGGGCCACTTGTAGCCTTAATACGTAGCAGGGCAAGTCGGACGGAGGCCACCTACCCTCTAGCTGTCGCTGATGCAGCCCAAGTGCTTGCCACTTATCAAGTATAGTCTGGTAGTTTTTGGCACAAAAAGCCAGCTTTGGAGCTAGGGATTTAGCCCAGTGGTTTAAAAGCCTGCCTGGCAGATGTGAGGTCCTGAGTTTGATCCCCAGGACCAACAAAAACAAATTTTTAAAAAAAGCCAGCTTTGGCCCTGTACCACCATAGTCCTTGTTGTGTAAGGACCAGGTGGGAGCCAGTCGAATGACTCATGGATCACTAGGAAATAGCAGAGCCAGGGCTTGAACCATGGGGTGTGTGGCTCGAATTGCCTGCATCTGCCCTGCTCCCTGGAGCTGCAGGATTCCTTGGGCTCCTGAGTCCCCACCTGGTCTTCACACCTGTGCCATTAATAACAGCCCCATCTGCCCAGGCAGTGCCGGGCCCAGGGCACAGCCTGAGCACCCGGAGCCGTGAGTTCTGTGTTGATGCCACCCTGAGCCTGGAGCCTCTACCACCCGCACTCAGGTTCAGGCCCCCCTCTGGCCAGCCAAGGTGCAAATTTCTACTCCTCCATTCACGAGCCCTGTGACCTCGGCGACTTGCTTAGGCTTGTGCGACACCTCAGTGACCTCAGTGTCTCATTACCATCCATGTCCTTGGCCCTAAAATGGGAATGTGACAATGTTGGTGTCTTCGGGTTGCCGGGGGATCCGGCAGCTTCATTCCTGCAAAGCGCTCTCAGGGGCGTCTGTGCTTCCACCCGTGGGTCATTTGTGTTACTCGCTTTCTGTGCACACGGCTGATCCAGAGCTTCTGGCTGAAAGGGGCACTGTCCTGCCTCATGGAGAGGAAGCCAGGGCAGATGTTCCTTCATTCGCTTACTCAGGGCCTGAGGACAGCAGGACAGTGACAGGGACTAGATTAAAGCAACAAACACTGTTTCTGGGAGCTGTTTTGTGTTCGTTATCTATTTTTAAGCTACCATTTGTTGGGTGCTTGTGCTGAGCCAGACTGAGCTTTCGCTTTCCTGACCCAGTTAGTTCTTGCATCTGGGAGGGGCCCAGGGCCCAGAGACACAGGTCTTTCCTCCGGTCCAGGTCTGTGTGACCCCAGAGCAGAATTCCAGTGGTACTGGGGACTGAACCCAGGGCCTTACACATGCTAGGCAAGTGCTGTGCCTCCGAGTTACACCCCAACCCCACCCCACCCCTTCAGTGGTACTGGAGATTGAATTCAGGGCCTTTGCTACATCCCAGCTTTTTTAAATTTTGAGATAGAACCTTGCTAAGTTGCCCAGGCCAGCCTTGAATTGGTGGTCCTCCTGCCTCAGCCTACAGAGTCACCAGATGTGCACCGACATCTCCAGCTGGCCTTGGCCTAAGTTTGAACCCCTTTGGTGCTTACTAGCAGAAAGGGGTGCTGCATAAATAATTTAACCTCTCTGAGTCTCAGTTTCCCTACCTCTAGAGTGGACATGAAAGTGTCTGCTCTGCAGGGTTATTTGAAGGGTTCAGGGAAGGACAGTGGGTGGAAAGGAAAGGACAGTACCCAACACAGAGCAGATGTTTCCTGAACAGTTGCAGCGAATCACTGAGAGCCAGCAGGGCCCCAGAGGGTTCCTGGTAAAGGAGTCACCTGATCCAGCAGAGGCCAATCTGGGCGGGCTGCCTGGAGGAGGTGAGGCTGAAGCAACTGTCCAGAGAGGCTGACCACACTCAGGCTGGCAGGGGACATGGAAGGAGCTGGGGTGTGTGGCGTCCTTTGTTGTGGGTGGAAAGAAAAACATTTTCTTGGGCAGCTCTGAGCTAAACCAACCCAAGGATGAAGCTATCATCCTGGCTGGGTGACTTGTAAACAGATGTCCTGGGGAGAGGAGGACATTCATTCTGCTGGGGACACTATCCATGCCAAGCTCTGTAGCTTCTCCCAGGCAGTGACTCACCAGGCAGAGGCCAAGGGCTCACCCTAGATGACCTCCCGCTAAGGGAGGACAGGACCGGAGGATCGGCTGGCCAGGATCTGTCCCCTTGTCCAGAAAGAGAAACCGAGGCAGGGGCAAAGCAGCCGCTGTGGAGCATGCACCTCCTCCTATTCTGTGATTCTCATCTCACTGGAGAAGCAGAAGCCCCTGGGGCCTGACCATGTGGCTGCACCCAGGGCCTGGTAGGAAAGTGTGGGGGCTGGATCCTGGGGCCAGGCATGGGGGAGCCGCTCCTGCTGAGCCCAGGACAGAGTGTGGCTGTCACAGCTGGGCAGCGGGGGCTGCAGGTGCCTGGAGGCTTAGAGCAGGAGCCGTGGCTGGCTGGGGAAGGGCACTGAGGGAGTGGGTGGCACCCAGGCTGCTGCTCGGTTACTGCCTGGTTTCCACAAGAAGTCGGCCCGGCCCGCACCGGGGCCTCTGGGAAAGAGCAGAGGTAAGCAGGACCCTCCCTGCCCTCCCGGGAGACTCTCTTGGGACAGCTGGCAGCCACAGTGACTAATGTGCTGGGACACCAAGCCCTAAAGGACAGCAGCAGGCGCTGGGTGGCTCTGAAGCGAATGAGGGAACAGGCAGGAAGGTTGGAGTGTGAGCTTGGCAGAGAGAGGGGTTCGGGTTCCATGACGGGGACCTGGGGGCGAAGGCAGAAACATCCCTCAGAGGAAAAGAAGTTTGAACTGCAGGCGGAGGGATGGACAAGGCGTCTGGGTGACAGCTCGCTCTTTGAAGGATGGCGATGGCCCTTCCTGTTGCTGTGGCCACCAGAAGCCTGTCACTCCTGAGGTCAGGGCAAAGGAAGGAGGGAACAGTGTGAAAAGGGGCCTCGGACCGTGGGGTGGGGTCGGGGAATAAGGTGTGGCCTTGGACAGAAAGGAGGTGTCTCCCCCTGGTTCCCTTGGGAAATGGGAGACAGCAAGAGAGGCAGGAGCTAGCCGTCCGCTCCGGCTGGCCTGGCCCCAGCCCCCACCCTACTTGAAACTGTTTTTCCAGTGGCTCCTGGCAGTGACGCAGCCTGGTCCCAGCCGGGCTAAGAGCAGCCTGTGATTTCACCCTGGGCTGGTTCCTTACCTGACGTCTCCATAGCAACTAGCTTGTGACATCACGGGGCTGAAGTCCTCAGGGGGAAAAAGCACTAGGGTGGTGGCATCTGCACCCCAGCTGCAGAGGGGCGGGGAGCCAGGAGTCCTCAAGCCCACCCGCTCCTCAGCTGGTGACCTTGGTCAATCAAGCACTGCCACCTGCCCTTGGCACCACCTGCCACGTCTTCTGTGCTGGCTGCTCTGTGTCCCCTCACCCCGGGCTCTGCAGCTGCAGGGGGTGGTCAGGGCCCCCAAATACCCCAGCACTTCTCCAAGTTCCCCGTGGCAGCCCGCAGCCAGGGTCACCCTGTCTGCAGTGTGGTGGACCCTGGCTTGTGTGCAGTGTGCAGCATTTCTGAACGTAAAAGTCACAAATTTCAAGATTTTTGGACTAGACCCATAGGCCCTTCTTGCTGGGTAACTATGGGAGGGGATTAGGGGTGCCCCAGCTTCCCTTCTCCAGAGGCTATGTCCTCCCCCACTCCGGCCTCCTGCCTCGCCCCACCCTCACCTCCAGCCAGACACCCCGGAGTCCACAGCATGGAGTCCAGTGTGGCCAGAAGGAAACCGTTCGCCAGGGTGGTTTTGAGCCACCTTCTTCCCTCCTGCCAGGGCTGGCTGCACTCAAGGGGCATGTCTGCCCTCAGCTCTGCCAGGCCCTTCCACTCTTGGGGTCCCTCTCCCCTGTGATGAGTTGGGGTGGGGCTGGAGATACAAGGCAAAGCACTTTTTATCTGGATCCCTAACCTGGGCTCCTGGGTTCTCCTGTGTTTTCCTTATGGGAAATGCTTGGTGATTTCTCCTACATGCTGGGCCAAGAGGCAGGAGCTGGGGGCGCACAGGGAGTAAAGCTGAGGAGGTCCTTTCTCAGCTGCGCTCTGCTGAGAGACCCAGGAGGCATGGGCACAGTCTGTGGAGTGCTGGGTGCTGGGTACTGCAGACAGGGCATGGAGGGGCGGTGGCAGCTGATAAGACAGTTGGTGGAGCCGGCTGTAGTTACAGCTTTTGAGTAGACACACCTCGATGGTGTGGCGGGGTGAACCTGCAGCCACTGTGGGGGAGGGAGGGGCCTCCAGCCCTAACCCCGGGGCCAGGCCTTCCTCCCGGGTGCTTAGCTGGAGACGGGGTCCACGCCCATAATATCAGCACTGGGTCCTGTGACTGGCAGTCATTGGCTTGGGGCTGCCTAAGTGGGGACAGTATGAATCCTCAGATACAGTTGTGCCGAGTGACCGTGTTTGATCAGGGGTAGCAGCACTCACTGCAGCGTTCACAAGATCAGCTAAACAGCGAGCGTCACCCTGTGACAGCACCGGGCCACACACTTCTCAGGTGTTTGTAGTTTGCTGTTGTAAACAATCCTGCTGCGGTCACAGGAAAGGACAGGGGCCTCTATGTATAGTCCACGGTACTTGATAATGATCACGAATGCCGGTGTCACTGGTTTCTGTGTTTGCTTACTAACTTGTTGGTCTTTTTTTTTTTTTCTTGTACCGGGGATTGAACTCGCGACCTCGTGCTTGCCAGGCAGGTGCTTATGCTGCAGAGCTAAATCCCTGGCCCTTTAGTCTTTGTTTATGTGGATTTGTGTTTTCTGCACTGAGGATTGAACCCAGGGCCTCCCATGTGCAAGGCATGTGCTGTTCCACTGAGATACATCCCTGTAGATACAGGGAAGAGAAACTCCCAGCCTGCTAGATGCCTGGTATGAGTTCATGTTCTCTAAAATCGAAGACTGAATTTTAGGAACAACAGAGGTTAAGAGCAAAATATATCTACTGAGAGAAAGAAAGCTGCTATCTGAGAGACAGAAGGGGTCCTCAGCAGGTTGTCAAAAGCTCTTGTCTTTTCTAGGGACTTTTATAGAGTAAAACCTCCAACTGAGGTAGGTCCAAGGTGGGGAAAACATGGGAACTCGCAAGATGGGCATGAGGTGGGACAGAACTGTGGTCACCCAATAAGATTAATTGCTCAAGTGAAGTTGATTAAATCAGGGACAAATGGAGAAGCGAGTCACATAGCAAGTGAGTCACATAGCAAGCAGGCATCATTAAAGAGCAGTGACTCTTCCTGTAGGGGGTTGGGAAGGTGACTCCTGGCTTCCTCAGGGTGACAGAGACCTATTTAGAATATCAGTCCTTAGAATGTGGGTGTATTTGTTTGATCTTTTGTTTTGAGGTCTGACCCACTGCCAAGGTACTGGTCTCCCCACTGATGTATCTGGGCTCCTGCTCTGGCTCCTTCCAGGGCCCAGTCCTGTCTGACTGCCTATGATATTTGTATCTAACTCAGTTGCCTCTAACACTATCCTAGAAGAAAATATTTTTGAAGCTCAGTGTGGTGGCATATGCCTGAGATCCTAGCATTTCAGGGAGGCTGAGGAAGGAGGATCACAGGTTTGAGCCCAGCCTGAGCAATTTAGCAGCTTACCAAGACCCTATTGCCTCAAAATTAATAATAATAATAGTAATAAAATGGTTGGGAATGTAGCTCAGTGTGCACGGTCCTGGGTTCAATCCCCAGTACTGTGTAAGAAAAGCTTTTGTGAAGTCATACAGTGTGTTTCTGCTTCTCCCTTCAGATCATTTTCTTTGTTGGTCCTGCGTGCAGCACATAATATTTCCCCTCCTCACGGGGAGTCGGTCCAAGAGCAGAACACATCTTCCGTCCTTTTTTCACCCCTTTTCTGTCCCCTCCCCCCTCAAGAAAGATTCGTCCCCTGCTTCCTATTATGCGTCTTTTATTTTGCTCTTCACTGACACTTTGGGTTTCTCAGTTAAGAGAAACTGTGTGATATTTATGCTTGTGTGTCTGGTTTATTTCACTTACCATTATGGTCTCAAAGTGCATCCGTTTTCCTTCAAATGACTCAAAGTTACCCTCCTAATGCCAGAATGCTCTCCATTCTGTGTAAATTCCACTTCTTCTTTATCCACCCATCTGCTGATAGACATAGTTAGCTTCTGTGAACTGTACTGCTTATACACGGGGCAAGCGTGGCTCAGGGTAACAGGGCGCCTCTGATTCTTTCGGGAAGGAGGCGGGAGACGGGGGTGGGGGTGGGGTGGGGGGGGTGTTGGATGGAATCCCCAGCTGCAGTTTTGGGAGGGCTCTGCTCCTGATTTGCACATGGTTTTGCTAGTTGACCTTTCCTGCAAGGAAGTAGAAACACCCTTCCCCTCTGCCTTGCTGGTATTTGTTGTTGTTTGAATTCTTGATGAGGGTCATTCTTTCTGGGGTAATTACAAAAGAGTCAAAAAGTTTCAGCATGAAGTTTACAAGGTAAGAAATGTGACAGTGGTGACCTGGAGTCTCCCAACTCTGGTCCCAATTATTTGGGAGGCTGAGGCTGGAGGATCAGGTGAGCTCAGAGGTTCAAGACCAGCATAGTGAGACTCCGTCTCAAAAAAGAAAATAATAATAATAATAATAATAATAATAATAATAATAAATTTAAAAACCACCGCGTTCGCCCAGCCCGCCGAGCCTGGGAGCTGTGTGCAGGGCAGGACCTTTATCTCACTGCAGAAGGTCACCCAACCTTTCCTGCTGGGCCCCAGGCGCGCAGGGCAGCCACTGCACATGCAGCTTGGAGACTGGCGGGGTCTGCACCGGGCAGGGCCGCCCCACCCAGCTAGGTGTGCAGCGGGCCACGGCCTCCGGACAGTCACCCACCAACAGTATTCTCAGGGCAGGTCCCCGCCCTACAGGCCCAGGCAGGTGGCCCTCCAGAAAGCCCGGGGTGCTGCCCCCTGGGTGCGGAGCTTATGGGTAGGCACAGAGTTGGAGGAAGGGGGCTGAGGTGAGGCGTGGCCAGAGCACCCCCTAACCCAACCACAGGGTCTCTGCAGGGACCCCACTGGGGTGGGGGTGGATACAGTGTCTGGCCAGAGCCAGGGGGTTCATATTATGGGGGATGGAGGGAGCAGACTCAGAAACTCCCTGAGTTTGGCTGGTACAGCCCGATGGATGCCGTGGATGGTGCTTCCTTTCCTAAACCCAGGGAGAGGGAGAAGATGGACCCCAGTCAGGATCTCCCTTCTGCTTGGGTTGCTTGAGACCCCGATTTAGGCTTCCATGGAGGGGCCTGGAAATCCAGTCAGAGGTCAGGTGTGGGCTGGGGGCTGGGGGTGTGAAGGTGAGCATGAGCCACCTGCCACAAACCCCCTGCAGGGCCAGAAAGCCCCTCTTAGACTCCGCCACAGGGAGGTTCCCGGCAGTGCCATGGGCTGGCTGTCTCATGAAAGCCTGCTCAGCCTGGGGGAGGGAAATACGGGAGGCAGAAGTGGAGATTGCACCCAGACCAGTGTGTGTGAGACAACTGGAGTGCTGGCCGTGGGGTGCTCAAGTAGATGGGGGGAAGCTGAAGCCAGGAGGAGGTGGGCTCGAGGCACATCCTGTAGTCCCAGCACTTGGGAGGCTGAGGCAGGAGAATTGCAGAGTTTATGGTCAGCCTGGGCTTCATGGTGAGTTCAAGGCCAGCCGGCCTCCAAAGTGAGACCCTGTTTCAGAAAGCAAACAAACAAAAAAGTTACTCTTTCTAGCCAGGTGTGGTGGAGCACACCTGTCATCCCCGCACTCTGGGAGGCTGAGGCAGGAGGATTGCGAATTCAAGTGTCACCAGGATGATTTAGTGAGACCCAGTCTCAAAAAAAAAAAAAAATTGAGTGAAGATATAACTCAGTGTAAAGGCCTCAAGTTCAGTGTGTAGTACCACATACTCCACCTGTGCACCCCCCTGTACCCCATTAACCACCCACTTCCATCCCTCCTCATGCCTCACCCTCCACTGTCACACTCCCTCCCTCCTTCTGCAAGACCCACTTTTCAGCTTCCACATAAATGAGACCGTGCAGCCCGGGCTCTCTCTCCAAGTCACCAGCTCCGAGTCAGCTTAGAGTTTAGTTTAAATACGTTTTGCATGCAGGAAGGACAAGGCTGCTGGCAGGTTATTACCTGATTGGTTACATGGATTAAGTCATATGTGGCCAAGTGGGCTTGCTCTAAACAGGTTTACTTAAAAAGGAGTTGTTCATTATAAGGTAGGAGCGTTCTGGAAAGCAGGGGAGGGGGTTTGAGCAGAGCGAATAGAGCTAAATGTGTCCTTGACTGGGTCAGTCTGTCCTGAACATGAAATCCTTGAAGCAAGTTGGAAAACTACATGTATTGTTAAGTAGGAAAACCCAGACTTCACTGCTTGGGTGACGTGCTTGGGTTGACCCAGCGTGTTATCTGGGAGAAGCAGCCGGATGTAGACAGTCCAGGCTCACTGAGCTCAGCAGTTAGCTCTGTGACAGGTAGCATGAGCCTAGTCACAGGCCACGAATTGATTTTTAACCTGCTATAAAGTGTGTAAGTTTGCTATTAAATAACTTTGCCCTTATAGTTTCAATTCGTTTGGATATATAAGTACACAGGCCTGGGACTGCTGGATTGCAGGATTTTGAGGGTTTTGTTTTGTTTTGATTTTTGTAGATAGTTTTTCTGTTTTTTGTTTTTTGAGATAGGGTCTCCCTATGTAGTTCAAACTGGCCTTGAAGTCACTATGTAGTCCAGGCTGGCCTTGAATTCATGGGGGATCCTCCTGCCTCAGCCTCCCAAGTGCTGGGGTTACAGGTATGTAGCCAGCCCTATTTCTAGTTTTTGAGGAGACTCCATACTGTTTTCCATAGTGATTGTGCTAATTTGTACCTACTAACTGTACCTAAGAGTTCCTCTCTGTCCACTTCCTTCCAGCATTTGCTGTTTCTTGTCTCTTTCATAGTAGCCATTCTGACCACAGCATCAAGGTCAGATGAGAACTTGTGCCTTAGGGTGTATCTTTCTGGGGACTGGGGGTGTTGAGCACTCTTTATATAATGCTGGCTTATTTTTGCACATCTTCTGTTAGAAATGTCTGTTCTGTAAATCAGAGTATTTATCGTACTTTGTTTTGTTTCATTGGGGTTTTTGTTTTGTTTTGTTTTGTTTTTGGTTTGGTTTGGTTTGGTTTTTGTTTTTGTTTTTTTGAGACAGGATCTTCCTATGCAGTTCAGGCTGGCCTTGAGCTCACTATGTAGCCCAGGCTGACCTCTCCTGCCTCAGCCTCCCAAGTGTTTGGATTATTGGCATGCACCACCACATCTGGCAATTTTTAAAAAATAATAATTTTAATAAACAATAAATTTTTAAAATAAATTGCATATTGATATGCAATTTCCCCATAACCATTCACTGAGGAGCCTTCCCTTTCTCTAATGTATGTTCCCACTGCCACTGAGAAAAATCAGTTGGCTACAGGTGCACAGATGTTTTTCTGGGCTCTCTATTCTCTTTTCCTGGTCCTATATGTTTATTTTTATGCCACTACCATACTATTTGGGGGTAGTACAATTTTACAGTATGTTTTGAAGTCAGGTATTAAAATTCCTCCAGTTTTTTCCTTTTAACTCAGGGTTGCTCTTGTTGTTTGAGAAGTCTTTTGTAGCTCTATTAAAATTTATTTTTTTTTCTTTTTCTCTTTTATTTGCCTCTTTTTTATTTAAAGAAAAAAATTGAAACAGAAAGAGAGTAGAAATAATACAAAATCGCAAAAACAAAACAAAACAAAAAAACAAAAATAGTAACCAGTAAGAAATCACTAGTTGATAATTACATACTTTCCTCTTAGATGCAGTTGTTCAGGTTACAAAAGTAAAGCCCACAAAGTGAACATCCAAACAGTGAGACTGCAGTCAGTTTTGCTCATCCATCCAACTAAAACTTTAGCAACATGGTTATCAATCCCACACACTCAAACATACATGCAGTTATATCCTTTAGAATACTTTCTTTTCCTCTCTTTTTTCTCTTTACAATAACTATAATCCATTCTCGTAAACTACTTAGAAGTTCTACACATATGTATAAGTCTCTACATGTATACCTAGCCTTTCTGTATTAGAGGGAGAAACAAACCATAACAAGTCAGCAATACAAATTCCTGGAGAAACATGAAATGAAAAGGACATATAAAACCACAATACTAGGTGATCTACGGTGGTTACTATGATGTCTCTTGTTGTTTTCAATAAAATTGTCTATATTGTCAAACATAGTATAATTAAACTTAGCATTGCATTACACTATTAATAAAATCTAAACATTGGAGACATTATAAGACTTCAAAGGCAGTTAATAATCAAACCAGAATGAGTATCCTATTGAATCTTGTCATCTTCAGAGTAGTTGCCCCTACTCTCAGACTTGATACTATCAATCATACCAGATTCAGATAAAATCAGTCAAGATAAAACAGCGATATAACCAATCTTCTTTATCTTATCTCTGCTATGCTATTTTTCTGTCATTGTTGTTTGTTTACTTTTCTCCTTCATTCCACTGTCTGCCCTTTTCTTTAAGGCCTTTCTCCCATTGTTCCTGGAACCCTGGTGATTTTCTTCTCTCTCTCTAGAATGTCCTTCAGTATTCTTTGCAGGGTTGGATTGGTGGTCACAAACTCCCCCAGTTCCTCTTTGTCGTGGAAATATCTTGTCTCTCTATTAATTTTGAGAGACAGTTTTGCGGGGTACATCATTCTGGGTTGGAGGTTATTTTCTTTCAGGGCTTGGAATATTTCACTCCAATCTCTTCTTGATTTGATGGTTTGCACTGAGAAATCCGCTGTGATTTTGATGAGTTTTCATTTATAGGTAATCTGTTTCTTTTCTCTGACCACTTTTAATATTCTGTTCTTGTGATGGATTTCTGGGATCCTGATTATTATATGTCTGGGTGTAGATCTGTTTTGGTTGTAGCTGGCTGGAGTTCTATATGCCTCATTTATCTGAACTTCATTTCTGTTACCTATGTTTGGGAAGTTTTCCTTAATTATTTCTGTGAATAGTCTTTTTATTTCATTTGTATTTGTTGCTGCATCTTCATTCACATATTTTATTCTTTATTCTCTTGTCATCTTCTAGCCTTTGTATCATTGCTTCCTGGTTCCTTGTTATTTTAAAGAGACCCTTCCTTTCATGATTATATGTTGCAAATCTATCTTCAAGTTTTGAAAGTTTGTCTTTAGTTTTTGTTAAAAGGTTTTGCCAGATTTCAATGGAGTTTTTAATTTCCTGATATTCTCTTTGGATCTGTTTCATGTATTCTAGGTTTTGTTTATATTCTTTATCAAAGGCTTCTCTCCTTTCTCTGGGTTCCTCTATTCTTTCATTTGTGTCTACTTGAGGATTACCCAGGACTTCTTTTATTAATCTTCTTATATCTTGCTTCACCTGAGTTAGAATTTCAGATTTAAATTCGTCAATGAGGTCATGGAAGTATTTCTTTATTTCCGATGAGGCTGTCTCTGACATTACAGGTTTGCTGCCCTCAACCTCCTCTGCATTTACCTCTGCTGGACTCACTTTTCCTGGTTCCGTGGTTGGAGACCTTTTGCTGTTTCTCTGTCTTGTTATGTTTCTGGCTCCCTTCAGACAGGTGGGTGGTGGAGGTCTCCAGGCCTTTCGTATTCTTTTTTCTTTTTTTTTTTTCTTTTTGAAATAAAGTGGATTTGGGAAAAAATTATTATTATTATTATTATTATTTTGCAGCTGGGAACTGAGACCAGCACTTTGTGCATGTTAAGAAAGCATTGTACCAGAGAGCTACATCCCCAGCCCATCCGAATTTTAGGTTTTTGTTTTTGTTTTGGTGTTAGGAATTGAACTCAGGACCTTGTGCTTGCCAGGCAGGCACTGTACTGCTGAGCTGTATCCCCAACCCTCCAAATGTTAGAAGTGTTTTCTCTGTTTCTTTAAAGAAAATCCTTAGTGTTTTGACAGGAATTATACTAAATTTGTGGATTGCTTTGGGTATGGACATTTTGGCAATAGTAATCCACGAGCGTGGAATATCTTTCCATTTTTTTGTGTCCTCTTGAACTTCTTTCAGTAACATTCCATAATTTTCATTGTAGATGATCATTCATTTTCTTGGTATTTTATTATTATGTTTTTTTGTTTGTTTGTATGTTTTTGTTTTGTTTTGAGACAGGATCTTGCTATGTAGCTCAGATTGAACCCTCACTACGTAGCCCAGGCTGGCCTCAGCTCACAGCAACCCTCCTGCTTCAGCCTCCTAGGTGCTGGTGTGCACCACTGTGCCTGCCACCATCATCATCACTGCCATCATCGTAGACACTGTGACTAGGATTGCTTTCTTGATTTCTTTTTTTCAGCAAATTTGCTACTAGTGTATAACAAAAAGCTGTTTTTGTATATTGATTTTGTACACTGAAACCTTACTGAATTCATTTCCCAATTCAATGGCCTTGTGGTGACATCTTTAGTTTTTTTCCATATATAAAGTTATATCATCTGCAAACAGGGATAATTTGACTTCTTCACTTTCTGCTTAGGTTCATTTCCCTCCCTCCCTCCCTCCTGCTTTATTTCTCTGGCCAGTGCTGGGCTTTCCTAAGTGCCTGCGTTTGCCCTTGTTTCCAGATCTGCTCACAAGTGCCCACAAGGACTGCCCCATGCCCCGGGGCACGGACCCCCTCACTGCAGACCTGCCCCCCAGCCACCCTCCCGCCACTGCTGCAGGCCATGTCACTGGCAAGGTAAGCAGGCGCCTGCCTCCTGCCTGTCCCCACAGCTGCCCACAGCCAGCAGAAGCCGTTCCAGGGCCCCTTAGGTTTGTCGCTCAGCGTGAGAGGGTGCTGGATAGAACCGGGTGTCTTGGGACTGGGCTGGGTGCGTTTAGAAAAGTCAGCCCTACCCCACAGGTCTTTGCACCCAGGTCAACTCAAGCCTGCAGACAGCAGGCTCCCTGGTAAGCCCGTGGCGCCTCAGCAGCCTGCACCTCCCTCCTGAGAATGGTAGGGGTGCATTCTCCCCACAAGGTCCCCAAGTCCAGGTACAGTGTGCAGTCCTGCCCCAGAGAGCCGTGGCTTGAACTTACCAGTCAGTCTAATTGCTTTCTGGCCTTTATCCGGGAGTGGGTTTTACACACAGAGCTTTGTGAGAGGCACTGTGCCTTGTGGTGTCACAACCTGTGCAGTCTATGGCATGGTCACCTGATGGCCTGAGACATTGGGTCAGCATTCTACAGATGCCCGGCTCAGAGCCCCCCTGCCTGCCTGCCACCTCCCTCCCAGGGCCACTGCGGTCCCCCTCCTGCTTTCTCTGAGTGCTGGGGGACACCAGGGCACAACTCATGGGCAGCCTGTGACCTCGTAGAGCACCAGACCCCCCCAACCCCAGTGCAGGACGCAGCCATGTGGCAGCCGGACTCCCTCTGACCCTCTTTCTCCTCCTCCACAGGACAAACAGCCAGATTTCTGCTGGGACCCTTGGCAGGTCAGTGCGAAGGCCCTGGTGAACACCACTGCCCTCCACTGTGCCCAGCTGTGCTCGTGGTCCTGCCTGCCCTGGGGAGGAGGGGGACTGGGTCACTCTCCCTGGCTTAGTTGGGCTGGGTGGTGGGGGTCCTGCTGCCATGGAGAAGCAGCTCCCCCCACCCCGGCCTCCACCACGCTGCTCACGTTACCCTCTCGCTGCAGAGGTGCTTCCAGACCACGAACGGCTACCTGTGCGACTCCACAGCCCGCGCCAGCAGCTACAGCGTGGCAGCCCTGGCCACCTCGTCCCTCGTGGGTAGGCTCCAGCTGTGCCCTCCGGCTCCTGCCTGGACGGAGCTGCAGGGGGAGCGCGCAGGCCTGCTGGACCGAGCGCTTTCTAAACTTTGCCAGGCTGCATGCGGGCTGCGGGTGGGGGTGTGATGATTCAGGGTCCTGCTTCCAGGTGCCACATTACCGGGGTGCTCAGATTTCTGGATTTCGCTGGGCCTTCAACCCTCCTCGGTCAGCCCTTGACTCCTCCGGGGAACCCTGGCAGTTCCCCGGGAAGGGTGCAGCTTGAGCCGGCCTGGCTGGGACCCCGGCTGCCCCAAGCCATCATTCCAGGTCGCTTGCTACCCTGGTGAGCCTGAGCTGCTCCTCCTCTGAAACAGCCTTAGGGTGCCGGGTCCTCCAGAGGTGCTCCTGACCATCCCCCACCTCCCAGGCCCTTCACATCCTTCACAGATACCTCCCCCCCTTTTTTTGGCAGTACTGGGCCCTTTGGGCTGAGCTACACCGCTGGCCCTTTTGTGTTTACTTTGTGAGACAGGGTCTTGCTAAGTCACTAAATTGCTCAAATTGGCTTTGAAGTGGTGATCCTCCTGTCTCAGCCTCCCAGAGGGTTAGGGTGACAAGTGTGTGCCCCCGCACACGCTCTGTCTTCCCGACTCTCAAACACCCCATTCCTGTGGCCTGTGCTATCGGAGGTTCAGGGCTCAGTCAGATCTCTGCTCAGTCACAATGAACGGAGACGCTGACTCGCTTCTGCCAGCCCCTCTCCAGCACCCTCCACATCCAGCTGTCCACCCCTGGAGTCCTCTCCATCCACCCTGCCCTTGCCTCTCCCTTGAGGGTCACTGTAGTGGCACCTAATGACCCTGTGTCTACCCTCAACTTGACGTCCAATGAGGCTGCTCTGCCTCCGCAGCGGGTCTGACCATCACTGCTGATCTTTCTCCTGTGGTGGCCTCTGTGAGACAGTCTGGGCCCAGCTGGCCCTGCAGGCCCCAGGCTCTTCGGTCCCCAGCCCACGACTCTCCCACACCTTCCTCCTTTAAGGTCTCCAGGCCAACTTCCACCTGGCCAAACTTAACCCCTCCAGAGCCGCCCGGCCTCCCCTGGCAGCCCTCTCTGCCTGCTCCCCAGCAGCTGCCACAGGGCTGGCGTCAGCGGGAAATGAGCCGTGACCGGTCCGCAGAAGAAGCAGGGCTGCTCATTGGGCTGGGCCATGGAGGGTGGCATGGCTCTAAGTGAAGTGGGGGACAGCGCGGGGTGAGAGCAGGGTAGCATGCTGCTTTGGGGTACAGGGCTTTGGTGCCCTGGAGAAACTGGATGATACACAGATGTGGGGTGCAGGCCTAGGTATGGGGTGGGGCCGAAGACACTGGGGGGGCTCGGTGCTGGGGCAGTTGTCACCCACTGTCCCTGTGGCCCCAGGCGTGGTGCAGAGCATCAAGGACCACATCACCAAGCCCACAGCCATGGCGCGTGGCCGCGTGGCGCACCTCATCGAGTGGAAGGGCTGGAGCGCCCCACGGGCGGGCTGGGCGCCGACCCCGGCCGAGGAGGAGCCGTACTGCTGTCTCCCGGACGAGCTCCGAGAGGCGCGCTTCGCTGCAGGTCAGCGGGGGTCGGGACCCAGCCCCCCACGGGCGGAGAGTGGGGGGTGGACGGGACCCAGCCCCCCACGGGCGGAGAGTGGGGGGGCGGACGGGACCCAGCCCCACTCGGGCGGAGAGTGGGGGGCGGACGGGACCCAGCCCCCCACGGGCAGAGAGTGGGGGGCTGACGGGACCCAGCCCCACTCGGGCGGAGAGTGGGGGGCGGACGGGACCCAGCCCCCCACGGGCGGAGAGTGGGGGGCGTACGGGACCCAGCCCCCCACGGGCGGAGAGTGGGGGGCGTACGGGACCCAGCCCCCCACGGGCGGAGAGTGGGGGGGCGGACGGGACCCAGCCCCCCACGGGCGGAGAGTGGGGGGCTGACGGGACCCAGCCCCACTCGGGCGGAGAGTGGGGGGCGGACGGGACCCAGCCCCCCACGGGCGGAGAGTGGGGGGCTGACGGGACCCAGCCCCACTCGGGCGGAGAGTGGGGGGCGGACGGGACCCAGCCCCACTCGGGCGGAGAGTGGGGGGCGGACGGGACCCAGCCCCCCAGGGCGGAGAGTGGGGGGCTGACGGGACCCAGCCCCACTCGGGCGGAGAGTGGGGGGCGGACGGGACCCAGCCCCCCAGGGCGGAGAGTGGGGGGCGGACGGGACCCAGCCCCCCAGGGCGGAGAGTGGGGGGCGGACGGGACCCAGCCCCCCACGGGCGGAGAGTGGGGCGGTGGCAGGCAGACGCGGCGTGGAACGGGCACCCGATCGCAGGGGAGATGGGCAGCCTCCCCACCGTGTCCCTGCTGAGCGGGGGCTCACTGTCCCCAGGGGTGGCTGAACAGTTTGCCATCACAGAGGCCACGCTGAGCGCCTGGTCCTCACTGGACGACGAGGAGCTGCACCCTGAGGACAGCCCCGGGGACACCGTCCAGCTCCAGGGTACATGCAGGGGTGTGGCAGGGTGGGCAGGGCCATCCGGGGTGCTGGATGCCCGCTCGGATGCAAGGTGTCACCCCGCCCTTCCCTTCTGTGAGACAGATGGTGACCCCCACCCAGCCATGGCACAGGGACAGCCTGAGCAGGACAAGTGCCACTGTGCCCAACACTGCCCATGTGCTTGTCCCCTATCCCGACAGCCTGAGGGACAGGTCCCATTGTCCCCACTGTGCAGATAAGGAACCTCAGGCACTAAGGGGTTGAAGTCACCGGACTCCCAGCTAACAGCATCAGAACCAGATCTGGAGTAACCACCAGGCACCACCTCCTCACTCCCCGCTGCCCTGTCCGTCCTGCCTTCCTTCCGCCCACCCGTCCTTCTTTCTTGCAGCACTGGGGATTGAGCCCAGGGCATTCACACCCAGCTACATCCTCAGTCCTTTTTTTTATTGGAGACAAGTTCTCACTAAGTCATTAAGTTGCCCAGGCTGGACTTGAACTTGCAGTCCTCCTGCCTCAGCTTCCCAGGGTGCTGGGATTCCAAGCATACAGCACTGTGTCCAGCTAATTCACCTCCTTTCTAGGACCCCAAATTCCCACAGGGGGCATCAGCGAGCGTGGGTCCTGGCCAATGCCTGTGCTAAGCTACCTCGTGATCCTCCCTCTGACCAGGAGGGGCAGGGCCAGGCCCCAGGAGTGCTGGGTCCCCGGGTCCGAGAATGTAGTCTGGCTGCATTTCTTGGTCTTTGCTACTACGCCCCCTGGCCAGGGAGGAGACGGGGGCTCAGAGAGTTTCAGCAACTGGCCCGTGGGCATCCAGCTAGGAGGCAGGTTCCTGCCCCTTGCCCCCTCTCACACCCTGCAGAGGGCACGGAGCAGCCGCAGGACCCCATCCTGTCCTGTACCCCGTCTGCCTTCCAGACCTGGAGAGCATCTATCTTCAGGACAGCCTTCCGAGCGGCCCCCTAGGAGACGACAGCCTCCTGGCCTTCTCATCACCAGGCCTCTCCCCTGAGGACTGGCCCTCACCTGAGGAGCCCCCAATCACAGCTGCCAGCCCGCAGCACCCCAGCCCTGAACAGCAGCATCGCAGGCGACTGCCAGGGGGCCCCAGGCCCAGCGGCGGGGCCCCCCTGCAGGGCTCCCTCCCCTCAGTGGACAGCGGCTCCCTCTCGGAGGACGAGGTGTTCTACAACTGAGCCGGCAGGGTACAGCGCCCCCCCTGGGCCTGGCAGGCAGCCCCTGCACACAGGACCCCGGATCTGGCCCTCTCGGGACCCCACAGGGCAGGTACCCTCTCATGGACCACTCTGTGCCTCCTGGACCTGCCCCCCGCAGTGGGAGCCAAAACCTCTTTCTCTTCTCAGCCCAGGGGGCCCCTTGCCCTCTGGGGATCCAGCCTCTGCCAGCTCAAGGACTCTGCAGACACCAGGGCCACCATCCTCCTCCCCAGGGAGCTTCCTGCCGGGTCTCCAGGCAGAGGATGCCATGGAAGGGACCAGGGGGCCCCTGTGGAGTAGGGCCTGGGGACCCGGGCTGCCTGGACCCAGTTCAAAGGCAGGTGGCCTCTTCTGGTACCTAAACACCTTTAGGCGCTCCATCCTTGGAGTATCTGTCTGTCCCTCACCTTCTGGATCTGCTTCCTTGGTGCCCAGCTCCCTGCCCCAGGGAGTCCCTTCCCCTCCTCGCACCACCCAGCTCCTCTTGGTTCTCTGGTGACATTAAAGTGGTGACTATGCCCTGATGAATCTGGCCTGGTCTCTGCTGGGGAACGGGTGTCCTCCGGCCCTCCGGCAAAGGAACAGGGGGGACAGACAGAAAGTTTCCCCCAAGTGGGAGAGAACCCCGGGGCTGCCCAGGGCTCGTGCACCCTGAGGTGCCACACCCTGGGACCCCATTTATCAGCCTGCCAGGGAAGGGACAGGAGGGGGAGACCGGGGAGGGCCGGGAGCTGAGGGGCTCCACACCCGGGAGGAGGCGGGCTCGCGGGCAGCTCTGGGATCCTTTATTCTCCGGAGTCGGGTGGGATCTACACCGCCAGGGGGCGCCAGTGCCCGCCCTCAGCGCCAGTAGTGCGACTCTGATGACCTCACACTGGGCTTCCCCGCTGTCGCCAGTGGTCTGCAGAATGGAGATTTGTCCTTCGAGGCTGTCACTGTTGTCCCCCACCATGGGACCCAGTGACACAGCGACTGGGGGGCCTCTCGGGACGAGGCCGGAGCATAGCTGGGTGGAGGGGAAGAGGCAGTGGCTCCGTCGCTAGCGCCACCAGGTGTCCGTCTCGTCTGGCGGCTCACTTCGGGGCTGGGGGGTTTGTCAGGTTGGCAATGGCCTTCTCCAGCTGCAGCACAGAAAGGGGTGCATGAGGAAGGGGAGGGGAGGGGAGAGATGGGGGCTGGCAGTCCCGGGAGCCCAGAGAACCGCTGGCAGGCGGCAGGGGAAGCCGGGCTCAGTGACCACGGTGGGCCAAGAAGTGGGGCTCATCAGAGTCCTGGAAAGCCCCCAAACTTTGAATGGGAAGACGCTGCCCCCACCTCCTCTGCTCTGGCCCGCCCTCGGGACCCCGGTACCTCCATCCAGGACACAAAGCCCACAGCTCTGCCCCGCGACGTCACGAAGAGCGACTGGAGGTTCAGCAGCTCGAACAGGTTATGTGCCTGGCGTGGCGGGGGGAAGGAGGAGACGCCGGAGGACTGGGTGCGCCCCCTGGAGGGCCGCGGGAGGAAAGACGGGGACACGGCCTGCGAGGCCTACTGTGGCCGCTAGGGGCCGCCAGAGTCCACCCAAGGAGCAGGGCCGGGCGTCGGTGGGGAAGGACCGGCTTCCAGCCTCAGTTCCTCATTCCCGGCGGCTCCCGAGTTCTGGCCAGCTACTGCCCCTCCCCCGCCTCATGGGCCCGGCTCTGTCCTGAGGGCCTAAGTAATTAATCCAAAACCACGCACACAGAATGTGGGGGACAGAAACCTGAAATCCACAGGTCCCTTGACGCAATACTTTTTTGGGGGAGGGGGTCTGAAGCCAGAGTCTAAAACCGCTGAACTACACCTCTTGCCCATTTTATTTATTTTGAGAGAGTCTCACTAAGTCTCTTGAACATGACGTCCTCCTGCCTCAGCCTCCTGAGTAGCTAGGGTTATAGGTGTGCACCACCGTGCCCAGCTGATGTGATGCTTTTAACCACTGTCTCTCACCCAGGGGCTTCTGTTTCCTGAGCCCTCGCTTCCTTAGTCTCCCTGCATCAGAACCTCAGCAGGGAGGGGCGCCAGGGGCCCACCCTTGGGTGAAGAAACAGCACCCCGGCGGGTGGGGGGGGGAGGTGGAGAAGCTGGAGCCCAAGTCTCCCCTCCACCTTGGCCACCGGGTCTGCTGCGCTTACCTGATGCAGGGTGGTATTGGGGGACAGCTGCAGGGTCACTGGCTCCATGGGGCAGCCCTCGGCCAGGATGTCCTGAAGATGCCGCTGGGGACAGAGAGGGACAATGGGGGCCGGGGCCACCTCCCCCTCCTCCTCCCCAGGCTGCCCTCCGAGCCACCCCTCCAGCCCTGTCCGGGACCCACCTGTCGCCCCAGAGCCCAGGAAGGTGGCCATGTCAGGAGGGCCTGCAGCAGCTGGGCCCTGCGCACTGTGCCCACCAGGATCTGAGACTCTGGCAGGCAGAGAGGGAGAGGGGGCTATGGAGATGGAACTCACTCCCCCAAGTGTGCCTGGTGTGAGGCTCAGCTCCTATCTAGGAGGAAGACTGTGGTCTGTTACAACCCTTCCCACCCATCTTACAGGACAGCAAACTGAGGCAAAAGGACACTAGCTGTCCTGCTCAAGGGCACTCAGCCTCACGCCAGGAATGTGGTGGGTGAGGGTGGTGAGGGTGCCTCCTGGTCCCCACTGAGATCCCTGTGTCACAGGGCCTCTCGATAGGAGTTGCAGACATTGGCATGGAGACATCAGTGTGTCACCTGCTTCTCATAGGACAGGAGGCTCAGCATCCAGCTCCGTGTGGTAAGGGAGTGAAAGCTGCCCAGAGGCCACAGGGCTCAGAGGTCTTCCTGCTCCGGGCTCACGCTAGCCCTGGGGTAGTGCAGGGGTTGCGGGTTTTGAAGGCTGCCTTGGTATCTTTGCCTTTTGTCCAGCAGAATAAAAACTTGGGGGCTGGGTTGGGGCGCACACCTGTCTCGGTCTCCTTGGAGAGCACTTGCCCAGCACACTGGAGGCCCCGGGCTCTAGGCGGCTCCACAAGGAAGCTGAGAGCTCAGGGTCCCCACGCCCCTGCCTGCCCCAGTCCTAAACAAAGCTGTTAATTCCTGGGTGGCCAGGACCTCTGTGCTCCCTGTGGCTCCAGGGTAGAAAAGAACTTTGCCTTTGAAGTCAACGCCTTGTTTTAGGAGGTGAAGCCCCTGGGGTCGCCCTCAGGGTGGAGTCCCTGTGGTCTGCTCTGCTGCATGGAGCGCAGGGAGTGGGGAGCAATGTGGTCTGAGGGGCGAGGGCCTCTGGCAACTCTGGACAGCGTGGACAAGGGTGCTGCAGTTGGAGGAGCTTTAGTGATGTCGCCGCGATTCCGCGGCTCCCAAGTGCTCTTGTTCCTCCAAGGGTAGCTACAGGGACAACCTGGGTGGTTGTGCCAATTCCTCACTGTGCCAAATCCTGACCCAAAAGGCAAGTGGGGACCCAAATCCAGGCATGGTGCAGTTGCCATGTATGTGTGTCTCCTTTGCCCAAAGGGGACCGGTGGCTGGCAGTGACCCCCACAGGGCTGCTTAGACCCTCCCTCGAGATTTAGCTTATGTATCTTTTATCTCCCCCTCATACTGGGCCTTGAACCCAGGGCCTTTGCACTGAGCTACATACCCAGCCCTTCTCATTTATTTATATATATTTTTGAGACTGAGTGTCACTAATTCACTAAGTTGCCAGATCCAAACTTGAACTTGCCATCCTCCTGCCTCAGCCTCCCAGAGTGCTGGGAGTACAGGTGTGCACCACCACACCCAGCTGCCCTTGTCTGGTAACCACAGCCATCATTCAAGATGCTGTCGTCATGGCATCGGGATATGGATGAGGGCATGGGAAGCCGCTCCCGGGAGCCCTGCACGGCGCCTCACAAGCCCCCGCCCCGCCCCCAAGGCTGCCCTTTGGGTCAGCATCTGGCGCTCATGTCCATGCCACTGATGAAGCGACAGAAGCTCAGAGAAGCAAAGGGATTTGCCCAGTGCCACAGCTAAGCCGGGGCCCAGACTCAAACTCGGACCCTGTGCCCTGCTTTTCCCGGTTGGCCCTGCCCCTGCCCCCAGCTCCCGTCCTCCTGCCGGGCACCTGTGCTCTCCACCAACGGGTACTCGGCCACATCCGTGGAGGTCACGACCTTGATGACCTCCGGTAGTGGTGTGTCCCTGGCCAGCGTGGTGATGGAGCCAGTCATAAAGTGCCCCACGTTCACGAGGTGTGAGCTGAGGGCAGAGGGCGCCCCCGTCAGGTCCCCAGGGTCTCTAGGGAGCTTGGCTGGGAAGAGACCTGAGACACCTCACTGAGGGTGCAGGCCTGCTCCCCAACCCTCTGGAGCCCCCCAGCCTAGCTCTTTTGCTTTAATTTATCCCATCAGCTCCCTGGAAAAACTCCACTGGGAGAAAAGTTACACAGCAAAGTCAAACTAAAGAACAACTCTGAAGTCTGGAAACCTCTGGCCAAGCACCCCCATCTGACAGATGGGGAAACTGAGGTTTGGAGGTAGACCTTTACCCAGAGCCCTCAGAGCCTGCAGACCCTGCCTCTCTGGGGATGGGAGCTGTTGGGTCCCACGTGGTGTGGGGAGAACCTGGAAGCCCCCGTTCTAGCTCCACCCCCAGCTCCCCACATGCAGTAAGGGCAGCAGAGCAGGAGGGGCAGGGACGGAAGCCCCCAAAGCTGGTGCTGGCTCTATGCTGTCCACATGAGCTGGAGCAAGTAGGGCACTGGGGGGTACAGGAACCAGAGGACACCATGGCCAAGGTCAGCCACCAGGGTGTTTCTTTTGGGGTCCCCCCAGTTCCCCCTGGGCTCCACCCCCGCCACCTGCTGAGGCCCTCACTTGATGCGGCGACCCCGAATCCAGGGCAGGAAGGGCAGCTTCTTGACAATGATGGTGCCATCGTAGAAGGAGGGCTGGCAGCTCTGGGCGATGGCATTGGCCGCCAGCACACACATCAGCACGGGCAGCCCGTGCACCATCTGGCCGGTCATCTCGAAGGCCAGCAGCGCCGTGGAGATGGAGTGGGTCACCGCCCCCGAGAAGGCTGCCGCCCCTGGGGGAATGGAGGTGAGGCTGGCTGGGTGGGCAGCGCAGGCCAGGAAGCACGGCTGGCACTGCAGTGATGCGGGCTAGGATAGGAAGCACCGGAGAGCACATGCTGGGCACCGCTGGGCATGGCCAGCAGAGAGGGACAGACTGGTGCCACACGAGGGATCTCGGCTCAGAGAGGCACCGGCTCCATGAACCAGGGGACAGACTGGGCGACTGGGTAGTCTCTCTGTGCCCTACAGAGCCTCCAGCCGATTCTCCAGGTATAGCACGAGGAGTGGCCACCCGACCTCCTGGCCCCCAGCCCTGAACTCACCAGCCAGGGCGTAGCTCCCCGGCAAGATGGGGTTGGTGACCCCTCCAGCCACGATGCCCTCTGGGAAGGCGACACTCAGGGCCTCCCCCAAGAGACGCCCGATGGCAGCTCCTGACCATATACTTGGGATGAAGGGAGCCAGCCAGGCCCTCTGTCCCGGGGAGGCAGACAGGGAGCCATGGGCCCACCCCTGCACCCCAGAACCTCCCAGGCCCTCAGCACCCTGGGCTCACCATAGACGAATATTGGGAAGAAGTACCCAGCGGGTATGGGGAGCGTGGTGGCCAGAATCAGCATCCAGAACTGGGTGGGTAGAGCACAGCGGGCAGAGGTTAGAGACAGCAGTACCTACCCCATTTTATTATTTTTACTTTTATTTTTCTGGGTTTTTGTTGTTTGTTTGTTTTGACACATGGTCTCACTATGTAGTTCAGGCTGGCCTTGAACTCACTATGTAACCCAGGCTGGCCTCAAACTTGTGGGAACTCTCCTGCCTCGGCCTCCAGAATGCTTGGATTATAGGCATGTGCCATGACACCTGGATAACTCATTTCCAAGATGATAAGTTTGGGGCTCCGGGAGCTAAAGCCACTTGCCTGGAACCCCGATAGGCAGGGATCAGAGAAGGCAGTGTAGGCAGAAGGGCCAGACCAGGCTCTGTGCCCAAGGAGGCAGCCCCCCCACCGCCGGCGCCGGAGACCCACCTTCATGAGCAGGAAGAAGGCCAGCGTCCCGAAGATGGTGAACTCTGGCTGGTACCACTCAAGCCACAGGTTCTTGGGGTCCAGCTTGGCAGGCCAGGGTGGGGACGAGTTCCGGGTGGCCAGCGCCCACGAGTTGTTGTCGAGCAGTGAGTCCAAGTACTGGCCCATGGACAGCTGGAGCGGGGCAGGTGGCTGCCTCCCGCCCCACCCCCACGCCCACCCCTGCCATGCCACTGCCCCGCTGGGGACCTCCCAGAGCCACAGTGTCCTCAGCTAGCAAAGGACGCAAAGGCCTCTCCCTTCGACGGTGTGGTGTTCTGGGGATCGAGACAACTCACAAAGGAGGCAAGGGACAGGGTCCTGCTCCTGCCGCGCCCCCGCTTACCCGAGAGGCAAAGAAGCGGCCCACGCCGGGCGGGTAGGTGAGGGAGGCCAGCACCAGGGCCGCCAGGGCCGAGTACAGCGGCTTGCTGGGGGCGGGGAGGGGGATGGACGGTGAGCACCCCCCTCCCCACGCATGGACCCCTCCTGGGGGCTCAGTGGGAGGATGCCCCCTCACCTGGTGGCGAGCAGTTTGGAGGTGAACCTGTTGTTCTTGACGAAGCCCAGGAAGAAGCGCTGACAGAACAGGTAGGCGCAGCTCATGAGGCCGCAGATGCCCCTGGGCACAGCAGGGGCTGGGGGTCAGGCCGGCGTGAGGCTGAGGAGCCCCCCAAGCTGGGCCCTCGGGGACCCTGCTCACCCCAGAAGCACAAAAAAGAAGATTTCGGGCAGGTCGAAGGGCACCTCCACGCGGAATCTCGTCTTGTAGAGGACGGTGATGGTCTCTGGGGACAAGAGGGGCTCAGGGGTCCGGGGCTGGGCAGGGACCCCAAATACCCCTGGCATTCAAGACCCCCACAGGCCTGCTCTACCCTCCAGCCCTGCAGGGCTGGGAGTCAGGAGTCAGGAGCAGGGAAGGGGAGGGGGACAGATGGGGATGGAAGGGGGAGGGAGCAGGGGGAACTGGGGGGCTCACCCTCTTCGCTGTTGAAAACGGACAGCAGGCGGAACATGAAGGCCCCGCAGGTGGCCGCGAAGAAGCCCCTCCAGTAATCCCAGACCGAGAAGTGGGAGGACACCACCTCGATGCTGACCAGGACACCTGCAGGGACACTGAGTCCGGAGGCCCCACCCCACAGTGTCACCCTCTCCCTGACCTTTACTGAGCTGCTCTACTGGGGACTGGACAGCCAGGGTCATCTATTCTGTCTGGTGCTAAACTGAAGTGGGGGAGCACATGGCCCGAGCCCCAAGAAAGGGAAATCCCGACTTTTTTGTTTTTCCCCCGGTACTAAGGATTGAATCCAGGGCCTTCAATCTCAGCTAGATTCCCAGACCTTTTAACGTATTTTTCACTTTTGAGACAGGGTCTCACTAAGTCACTAAGTAGCCCATGCTGGACTTGAGTTTTCAGTCCTCCTGCCTCAGCCTCCCACAGTGCTGGGATGACAGGTGGCACCACTAAGGTGGCTGTTATGAACCTGTGCTGAGGAAACCAGGCTCAGAGGAGTGGGCTCACAGGCCACGGTCACACGGTGGGAACTAGATCTCCAAGTCACATCTGCCTAGTGTCCTCCTGAAGTCACTCTGGGCAGGGCTGCAGCAGGAACCAAGAGGTCCAGCCCCTCAGCTGAGTCCAGGAGTGGCTGGTGAGTCCCCAAGGCAGAGAGGGAGGACAGGGCTACGCGGAGCCGTGGGGGCACTGGGGCAAGGACAGGGGTGTCTCACCGCTGAAGGGGGCTGAGAAGACCGTGGCCACGCCCACTGCGGCTGCAGCCACCAGCATTTCATTTCTCTTGATCTTGTTCTGGGGAGACACAGGGCCTGGGCTCAGAGGCAGCCCCTCCCTTCTCCCCCCATCCTTCCGGGGGTCCCCAAGCCCCTCACCTCAGGCTCCCTGATGGTCTTGACCCGCACACGGCCCAGGTAGGCAGCAAGCATCGCACTCAGGTGCACAAAGGGACCCTGGGGGGTGAGGTGTGGGCACAGGGCATGGGGGGCAGGGCTGGGCCCCGACTTTTCCTCCTCCTGGGATCCAGCATGGCCTCCCCACTCACACCCTTGCCCACTACCATCCTCCCAAGCCCCAGGACCACCTGAGATGGCTGCTGTCACTTCGGGGGACCCGGCCTGTCTTCCCACAGCCTTTGGAGGGCAGGAGGCTGGGTGGGTGGGGTCCGTACCACTTTGCCCAGGAAGATGGTGCTGCTGCTGGCCAGTGTGCAGGACAGAC
Source organism: Hydrochoerus hydrochaeris (assembly GCA_004027455.1). NCBI lineage: Eukaryota > Metazoa > Chordata > Mammalia > Rodentia > Hydrochaeridae > Hydrochoerus > Hydrochoerus hydrochaeris. Next base: position 6,007 of record PVLA01006724.1, on the reverse strand, counting down.
CCACCACCTTGGCCCCGAAGTTCTTGATGTCTAGGTAGTCTTCCAGAATCACCCCCGACAAGATGGTCTTCAGCTCGGGGACCCCAGAGCCTGGAGGTGGGTGCGGACAGGGCCAAGGTAGGAGGGCACCGTCCAGGTCTGCCTGAGTCTCCCTGCCTTCCAGGGTTAGGGTTCATAACCCTATTTTGCAGAAAAGCAGGCTGAGGGTTGGAGGGGCTCTCAGGCTTCTGTGTTCTTCCAGTGGGGCCTTCCAGTGTGGGACGTCAGGGGCCAGGACCCCCCCCACACACACACATAGGCCACACCAGCCTCAGGGGTCCTGACCCCTGCCTCTGTCTCAGCCCTAGAGTCAGGCAGAGCCTACAGCAACCCGGGACTCCACCTCCGGGCTGCCTGCGGCCTGATGGCAGGCAGGAGGCACCATGTCCTGAGCCTGCCTCTCCACTGTGGACCAGGGTTACTGATCCCAGTCACTCCCAGAAACCCCACAGGATGTAAATGCCCGGCCAGGCTCGCGGGCAGGGGCACGGCTGCAAACTCACCTCCAGAGAAGGGTGTGATGCTCTGGGAGAAGCCAGAGGAGAAGGACACGAGGGCCACCGGGTATACGACCCAGGACAGGAACCGGAGCAGGTGGCTGTCCCCGATCTCCTGGTACAGCCAGTTGTGTGCTGAGGACGGCAGGGTGTCAGGGTGAGCACCCCTGAAGCCTCTGCAGCCCCCAGGGCCAGAGGCTGTGGTGCCCACCTAGGCCCCAAGCAGGGGCAGAAGAAGGACCCAGCTTCGCCACTTCCTAGCTGAGGGACCTGGCAAGTGACTCAGTCTCTCTGAGCCTCTGTTTCCCCATCTGGTGAATGGGTCAGTGACCGTCCCTCCCTCGCAGGGGACGGCTGTGAATCGCCTCAGGGACAGCTGTCCTCATTATGGGAGCTGAGTCTCTGGAGAAATGGTCCAAGGCCCGCCAAGCCTCACAGCACCTCCTGCAGGTGGCCTCAGAGTGGCAGCACCCAGGTGAGGAAGGCATGAGGTGGCTGAGGCCTCGAGAGGGGCAGACGCCTGCCCAGGGTCACGCAGCCAGGCAGAAGCTGGGAGCAGACCAGAGCCCTCTTCTACCCGTGCTGTACCTGGTGGCCCATCCCGCATCCCTGGACATGGCCCAGGGCGGGGTGCGTGTGGGTGCCCGAGACAGTTACCCAGGAGCATGCGTTCCACCACGAAGTTCATGGCATAGCTGATCAGCGCCATGAACACCCCGAGGGCCGCCAGGAAGTACCAGTCCTCGCCCACGCAGAACAGCACCCGCTTCAGCCACTCCAGGACACCTGGGCAGGACGTTGGAGTCACAGCCCCGAGGAGCAGAAGGACTGGTAAAGCTGGGGCACAGCAGGTGCCGGGCCCGTTGCTCCTACCAGGGCCTTCTGACCACACTGGGCACAGAGGGGGCAGAAGCCGGAGCACGGGGCGGGCGGCTTCAGCCATCACAGGCCTCTGGGGGGCTTCCACCTAGCATGCGGGTCACCCCAGGGCCTGGTACCTGTCTCCAGGCCTCCAGCGATGCCCCAGCCCAGCCTGAGCTCACTGGTGGTAGACACCAGCCCCTTTCCGTGGCCTCTGCCTTCTCTGTCCCCTGGCTAACAGGACACTCAGGTCTCCAAGAGCAGTGAACTTGGGCCCCAGAAACAGGTCCCAACCCTGTGGCTCCCAGACACCTGCTTGGGGTCTCCTGTGCCAGCACTGGCCCTTGGGGATCCCTCCTGGCACACAGGGTGAGGGAAGAGGCCTGGGTAGCGGGGAACGCAGCGGCCAGGCCCCAGCTCTGCCTCCCAAGAGCAGAAGGCAGGTGCCCGGCACAGGTGACCAGGTCAGTGGGCAGCCAGACCACCCCCTTCCCCTGCTGCCACCCAGGGGCTTTGGGCAGTGGTTATGGGGACACAAGAAAGGAGGAGGGAAGGGGGTGGCGCTTGGGCTCAGGGTGGGGCCCTGATGGGCCGGCAGGGGCAGTGCATGGAGGGGACCCGGCTCTCACCTTGGAAGCCTCTGCGGATGCGGGGGCACCGGCCCCAGAGCTCATGGAGGGTCACTGGGCTCCCCGGGGACCCCTCACGCAGCCCCACCAGCTCCTCCATTGGCTGCTGCTGAGTGGAGAGGCAGACAGACCCTTGGCGACGGCTGACACTGCCCTACCCAGCCTGTGTCATCCTCCGCCTCCTGAACAGACAGGAGAGGCCAAGTGTGCGGTGTGCGCTGGTGTGTAAGTGCGGGGTAGGGTTTCCTGGTGGCCCAAGGTGCCCCCCTTCTCTCCAGCAGCAGAGAAGGCACAGGCAGGACCAGGACTCTCAGCCCCCTGGTCAAAGCCCTTGCTCCCACCCTCCTGGGACACTGGGCTGTGTCCTGGCGCGGTCCCTTTGTCGGGGTCCCCATGGCCAGCCTCGCTCCCCATCCCTGTCTCTGAGCACCCCCCAGCTCAGGCTGCAAGACTCAAGGAAACCCCAAGCCCTGAGACCCCCCTGAGGTCACAGGGTACTGCTGGCTCTGCCCCCGCCCTCCCGCCCACCTGGCCTGGCAGGTCCCCTCTGAGAATGTACAGGACTCACCTGTCCGGCCGCCCTGCCGCCTGGGCCTCCTCAGCAGAGCTGCTCCCCGCAGCCTGAGCACCTGGACAGGTGTGCTTGTGTGTGCACCGCCAATCAATGCCCGCCCCGCCCTCGTGGCCATTAAGAATGTCCTTGACAAACCAGCCAGGACTGCTCAGGTCAACTGAGCCCTGCAGCCACAGCTGCCAAGGGATTCGAGGTTGGGGGGAGGGAGAGGGTGTCCCCCACACACACCAGAGCCCCAAGAGCAGGGCACCCAGCCCCACTGCAGGCTCCCACTCCTGGGGACCCAGAGCAGGAGGCTGGAGCAGGTCCTGACTCAGCCTCCCTGAGTGCCAGGGACCATTGTTGGCCCTCCTCAGATACTCAAGGTGCTCCCAGAGACTCAGACAGGCAGTAGCTTTAGCCTGTTTTAACGAAGTGGCATTGCATGGGCATCGTGGTGCTCACCTGTGATCTCAACCGTCTGGGAGGCTGAGGCAGGAAGATCACAAGCTTAAGCCCAGTCTAAGCAATTTGGTCACCTGAAGAGACCCAACATTAAAGTAAGATAAGAATAGACTGGGGATGTAGCTCCTGCATTCGATCCCCAGTACTGCAAAAAAAGAGAAAAGGAATAGCACTGCAGAAATGTGAGACTTCTTTTCCAAGACCACAGAGGCTGGTGGGTGCCATGGCTCATGCCTATAACTGCAGATTCTTCAGAGACTGAGACATGGGGACAGCCTGGGCCACCAAGTGAGACTCAGTTTCAAAAGCACTATTATCAGCAGGCTGTGGTGGCATATGCCTATAATTTCAGTACTTGGTAGGCTGAGGCAGGAAGATTGCTGGGAGTTTGAGGCCAGCTTGGGCCACCTACTGAGTTCAAGGCCATCCTGAATTAGAGTGAGACCCTGTTTCAAAAAACCCTAAAATAAATAAATAAAAGCCAGGCTTAGTGGCACACACCTGTAATCCAAGCACTCAGGAGGCTGAGGCAGGAGGATTACTGTGAGTTCAGAACCAGCCTGGGCGATATAATGAACTCAAGTTCAGCCTGAACTACATAGTGAGACCCTGTCTCAAAAAAAAAAAAAAAAAAAGAGAAAAAACTAAAAACATGGTCACCACTGCTGGCTTGGTGGTGCACATCTGTCATCCCAGCGTTCTAGGAGGCTGAGGCAGGACTGCAAATTCAAGTCCAGCCTAAGCAACTTAGTGACTAGTGAGACCCAGCCTCAAAATAGAAAATAAAAGGGGTAGGGCTATAGCCCACGGGGAGGACCTGCTTTCTAGCCTCAGGGTGCCCCACCCACCCAACAGTTTGAAAAATAAGTAAACAAAAACCCCACTTCATCACCACCAGCCAACAACAAAAACCCAGGTCCCAGAGGCCAAGGGCAGAGCCAGGGTCCTGCCCCTCACACTTGGCCCCAGGTGCCTCATCCCCCCTTGTTCAGGGGCAGGGAGGGGCCGAGGGTAAAGGTCTCCGGAGGCAGGTGGGGAATTTGGATTTGATCTTCATGTCCAGACCCTCCTGTGTCAGCCAACTGCTTCTCGAACCGTGTCATCTGCCGGGGCCTCTGGGTAACTCACAGACCTCCTCTCACTCTGGGGAGGACACGAGCTCTGAGCAGTGTGTGAGCCTCGTGGGCCAGGAGCCCCCGTCTGCAGCGTGGTTCATCATCCACCCACCTGTAAGGGTTGGCAGCGTCACCATTTTGCAGATGGCAAATGGAGGGTCAGAGAGGCACCGTCACTTATCCAAGATCATTCAGCAAAGGCTGAGCTCAGACCTAGAGTGAGTGGCTTTCCCAACTGGACACTGCCCGGGACCTGGAGGTCTTGGCAGAACAAGGATCTACTTTTGAAAGATTTCTAAGAGACCAGGGACAACCACCTCCTGCCCCAGACAAGCGACCTCCCGGGAAACCACACCGGGTCCCCAGGGGTTTGGGAAAACCCGGACCCTGAGCTGCCTCTGGCCCGGGAGCCTGACTGAGTCAGTCACAGTAGAGTAGGTGCATCGCTGCTTGTGACTGGGATGGGGCTCAGGGCACTCGTGGTCTCGGGCCACCCTGGTCTGTGCCTGCCATGTTGACAACCCTAACAGCTGTGCCTGCTCTCAAGCAGCTGCCCTGCGCCCCCACAGCCACCTGTTTGCTTCTGCACCCTAACTCTCTGGTCCCAAGCAGACACCACCGCCCCCTGCTGCCCCTGCTTTTCTCAAAGCTGCATGGAGCTCAGGGCACCTGGGGGGAGGCTCAGGATGGGGACAGCAGGCCTGACGCTCCTTTGCCACCTAGAGTCTTAGTTCCCCCTTCTGTCCAGGGGGGAGGGTGTGGCAGCGGGGTCTGCTCTGCCTGGCTCATCCGAGTGCCCAGGACTGAGCAGTGCCCAGTGTGTGGCAGGTGACCCTGCAGATCCCAAACACCGGGCTCCGGGCGGACGGCAGGGGGTGGGAGCAGACTCTCGATCCTTCCCAGAGGCCAGGAGGAATCTCAGGGCACCACACTGGTGGGAAGCTCCAAGAGCGGGGATGCTCCCTGAACTCGAGGGCGTGGGTTTTACTTTATTTTTTGTTTTTTAGTGGTATAAGGAACTGAGCATAGGGCCTCTACACTGATCTACAGCCTTAGCCCTTTCTTAATTTTGACACAAAGACTCACTAAATCGCTAAGCTGCTCAGGCTGGGCTCAAAGGTGGCAATCTTCCTGACTCAGCCTCCCAGACCTGCGCTGGGCCTGCAGGTATGTGCCACTGCACCCCTTTCCCCAGGGACTGGATCATCACTGAAGCCACCCCTACCTCTGTGGTCTTGAGGAAGAGCCATGGCCCAAGTCAGGGAAATGGCCGTGATGACCTTTGGAGGTCCCTCCTGGTCACCAGAGCCAGAAGGTTCCGCATTTACGTGGATGACGCCTGCCTGGCGTGGGGACAGGAGGGAGGAGGAATGGTGGGCGGGGGTGGGAAAGGGATTGAGGTCCAGGAGGAGTGACTCAGGCACTCGGCACCATGACAGAGCGTCTGCTTTTAGCCTCTGGCTCCTGTTCCCTGGCGGCCAACAGCCCCCACTTCCCCTCACCTCTGCGTTGTCACTTTCCAGCAGCCCCGCCACTACCCCCTCTGCCCAGACTCAGGGACACAGGCAGGACCCTCTGTGGGGAGTGACACTCCTGCTGCAGCCAGCACCCCGGCCCCCCTTGCCCTGCCTTCCCCCCTCCCATACCACAGGCCCCTGTGTGACCCTGCAGGGAGCCCAGGGATGCAGTTCCAGATGGGATTCATGGCAGCTGGAGAAGGGAGGGCCCCTCTTCTCAGGGGAGCGGGACCCCTAACTGTTCTTCGCAAACTGTGCGGGGGGGGGGGGGGGGAGTATAACCGGAGAGGGGCGAAGTCTCTAAACATAAGATCAGCCGGGTGTAGTGGCA